>JAZAYU010000054.1:1279499-1570383 GCA_038501625.1 Corbicula japonica
GCATCTTTCACTTCAAACCGTTTCGATTCAGATGAAATGCTATCTGTTTTATCTCCAAGTGTGTTTTCTTGCTTCAAAGGATCAGACATTTCTTTTCTATGAGCCCATTTATATGTTTCTGCAACCTGTTTACTGTCTTCAACAAGAGTCTCTGAGCTTTGATTGTCTATCTTGCTTATGGATCTGTCTGAATTAGATAGTTCTTTGGCTCCTGTATGCCTGTTCTCCATAGGATTTTCTTTATCCATGTTTTCTTGTTCAGTGTGCTTGTCATTTCTCTCAGTTTCTATCACAGGCTTCCCGCTTGGAGTCTGGTCCACTTTGAAGATGGAATGTTTACTGTCAGGTAGAAGCCGGATAAGTTCCTCAATGTGCTTCTTTCTTTGGTCTCTGAGCGACACTGCTCTCGCTACATCTATCACAACCTGATGGTTCGTTTCACTGTCTGCTGGTCGCTGCTTCTGGTGAAGATCCTCGTCTAATGATGCTGTACTGTCATCTTTCCTCTGAACGTTTGGTCCATGGAGTTGCTCTCTTGACGGTGCTACAGATCTTGCCAATCTCAGATATTGTAGTCGCCTATCGTTTTTCTTTGTCAGATAGTTTATTGGTAATTTGCCTTCTTTGTTAAAATAGTTTGCAGACAGATTTTTTTTGCATAACATTTCTGTCAGTTTAAGGACATGAGTGCTAAACTTTGCCCGAGCAATCAAGTGGAAGAGACAGTTACCATTTTGATCCAGTTGCTCAGGATCGAGGTGGGGGTAGGCACCAGGGTTACTCTCAAACTGATCCAGAAGGAAGTCTAACAATACTGGAGCTGTGGAAAATATATTATTAAAATTATAGCCAAATGTAGAAACTAGTAATTTATAAAGTAACAAAATAAGGAATGTACAAAACTGAGCCATACTATAAAAGGCCAAATACAGAATGTCATAAGCTTACAAGTGATACATTTGGTTTGTCTAAAGAGTATACGCTTAACATTTTACACCATAGATATGAATTTTATCACATGAGTGATTATATGAGTGATCGCCCGATCCCCCAGGACATCCATGCTGTCTGAAAAGGTTCTATACTGTTTTTCTTTTGAGTATCATTTGAGTTTCATTAGGTTATTTCAGACCAAAAAGCAATCAGTGTAGGAAAGATCAGTAGCTCTTGATCAGATGGCAGATCGCTGCCAGATGTACCAGCTGATCTAGAGCTACTGATCACTTATGTGAACAAAGTATATATGGAGTAAAGGGTTAATTAATATTGAAGTAGTCTTATCAAAGGCTAAGAAAAGAAATAATTGACTTGAAAAATATACACCTAAACTTTAAGATCAAATAGTTTATTTCCTTTACAAAAAGCTGTAGTACGAGAATACATTACAGGAAAGGCAACATACTGAAACTTACAAACTTAGTTTTACTCTTACCAATAATTTAATCCGGGAAATACTGTTAGTGAGTAAATATTCTTCTACGGAACAGTCCATTTTCTGGTTTTGAAAACTGAGTTTCAATTATTACAATTTTATCAAAGTGCAAGATGCATACATTTCTCTTTCTCTAAGACAATGACCATGGCAGCATGTATAGGCGTGTCACCGTCATACATGGACAGCTTCGTGGTGTCAGCTCCTCGCTTGACTAGTTCTGTCAACACCTTGAAATGCTCCTCACTGACAGCACTCTTCACAGCCGTCTCCCCATCTATAAATAGGTTTGTTGGCATTTTTGTAATACGGTTTCGACTTTAAAGTTTCTTTTAATTTCTTTACCCCAACTGCATCGGATATTGCATTGGGAACAGTGTAGATTTGTGCTGCGTCGAGTATCCCAGTAGTCGAATACCCCAAAATCTTAAGAAAATCGGGTACGAGTATTCACCATTGCTAACAATGTTGAATCACAATCTTTAATAATTAAAACATTTCTGACAAAAAGGTGAAATATGCATATCAGGAATCGCCACATTCAGGAAAAACAGCCTCCCCACACAGTCAAGAAAGAGAGAGGGAGAGAGCATGGTTAATAAAATGACCAGTTTAAAAAAAGACACCACAAACAATTAACAAAAGTAAGAAGTTATTGTCAAAATATAAACCACAATGATCTTTAAAGTAAGTTTAAGCCATGTTTTCCTAAGGCTTGTACCAGAAGTTAAACATTTTTTTCAATTTATTAATAGTTGTTTTGTCATCAAGCTGACATATACAGGTGTAAGACCTGTAAATAGACTTCCCTATATAAACTGTAGTAAACATGACATGTTTCAAAAGGCTGGCAATCATAGCTGGTACCATTTGAATAAGGGCTAACTTACATGCTTTTGAAGCTAAGTGTCTCTACTGTCCATTTCCAGCAAGAAAAGTAGGGGTCATGTATCAATTAATAGAGATTTGACACCTTGAAACCGGTGGTCTGTTTTTTTTACTTCTGTGTGAACTTCAAAACTGTTTTACATATGCCATTCTAAAACTAGGTGCTTTTTCATATACTGCATTTCCAAACATAAATTTGCTATCAGTGTGTCAGTAAAAGCATCTCATTTACTTAACATGTTCCTTTCAGGCCATACTAGCCATTTAATGCCACCAAAAGGCAAAACAATTGGGACTATTTAGTGTTAGCCATTGTTTGACTAGCCCAAGTAGGAACATCCGGTGAACTATTTACAAGTAATTAGCCTTCAATGTTAATGTGACTTGTCTTGAGTCAGCAAGATTCAGCATCAAAACAATTTTTTCATAAATGTTTGCATTACCAATTTCAAACAAGAGACAGTCGAAGACGGATGATGCTCTCCGAATGGGTACTTTGTCACAAAAACGGTTAGTTGTGTAACTATTAAGGTGACTTTTGAGAATGATGTAGTACTATAAAATGAGACATAATCAAACCTGCACCTATAAAGGTTGAAGGAATGACCTTGACCATCTAGATAGTGACCCAAAGGT
The DNA here is from genome assembly GCA_038501625.1 of Corbicula japonica. Lineage (NCBI taxonomy): Eukaryota > Metazoa > Mollusca > Bivalvia > Venerida > Cyrenidae > Corbicula > Corbicula japonica. Next base: position 1,282,456 of record JAZAYU010000054.1, read on the forward strand.
TTGATTCGTAAACCGATCTGATAACTGTCAGTCCTAAATCATGGATCATGAAAATCCACAGCCAAAGTGTAGATGCAGTCTAATAGGTTCTAACTGTTTGCATTTAGTCATTAAATTATTTCTGACCACAATGCGAACTGTATATTTTTTTTCAAATCACAGTGAATAGTTTATATACAATGATAGTAACGAGTTGGTTTGTATGCCAGAGCATACCAGCATGCAAGAATACTTACTGTCACTTCCCAGGGTAGCACCACAGTTGAGAAGATTTGAGACAATCTGTAGCTTGACTTCCTCTGCAGCTTTCAGTGAAGTATCACTCACTACTGGAACTACCGACAAGTTCGAGGCAAACCCTACAACAACAACAACAACAACAGCTAAGTACATGTCTAATGTGGTACATAAAATGACAGTTAAGTGGGAATTATGTAACATTAAAATGATTAATTTAAAACTTAACATTTATCCATTGTGTTGTTGTTGACCTTTTAACCCTTTCGCTGCCAGCACATTTTTTTATTTATTGATGTGTTGTTCGCCAGAAAATTTCTAAGAATCATCTCACACAGAAAGTACACAAAACCTCATAAAATCAGCATAATTATAAATAAGAGATTATATTTTCAACCTAAAATTTGTTTCATTATTTTTTTTCAAAAAAAATTTAATTAAATTTGCCATCTGTCAAACCTCTGATTAACAAAATCAAGATTGAGTGGTATGTTTCCTGCTTTATTTTGAATAGTATTGTCACTCATATAACGTTCATATGAGAAATCTGAAGAATTTTACACTCTGAAAATAATATTTTAACATCATTACGTGTAGCATTAAATATATGCCTCTGTCAAAATATTTGAGCCAGCATTTGCATCTGCCATTTTTTAATGAAACAATTTCTGCCGGAAAATTAAAATTACAAGTACTTATTAGAAATACAACATGATTAGCTTGTGAAAACAAACCTGAAGTCGGATTTGCTACAATGGAGTATCTTCTAATGGCATATCAAACACTTTTATACAATGGAAATTGGTATACCCCATAATGACTTTTTTTTGTGATGGGTACACCCTTTTTGTTGAACTGCAAAAGTGTTTATCCAATAGTACTCAAAATATTCTACGGTTCTCAAAATACATTGTTGATCTTAAGTCTTTTAAGTAAATAATACTCAGGATGATCTGGGACTACCATTGCCCAAGATCATAAAACTAAACCTGGAGGTCAGTCTCAAATCTCAAGCATCTGATTGGCTGAAATGGCGACCAGTCGCCTTTTCAGCCAATCAGATCCTTGAGATTTGAGACTGATCTCAAAACTTAGTTTTATGATCTTGGGCCCATGAGTGTGAATGTAAAAAATGCCGTGTGTAATGACTTCACAATCTACCTTTGAGCTGATCTGAGCCATGCATATTTCTGAACTTTCTAACAAGCATATCTAACTGTCTCCATTTATTACTGCTTGCCAAACCATCAACTATCATGAGGTATGTCTCTCTTCCAACAGACATCAGGCAAGGCGGTATCTCTGAAATGTCACTAGATTAAGTTAACTCCTTATCCTATGTGAGACTAGTGTTCATCCAGATTAGCCTGCAGTTCCATGCAGTACATACACTACTCTCTTTTTAGATTAATTAGGTTATTTTTTAATTGGAAGCAAACAATAAAGATAATGATCTTAATGCAGGGATGTGAAGGCTGATATAGCAGTATTTAACATTCCTAACTGGTACTACCCAAGTAGAATCTGTTCGTAATTACACCACATTTAATAACCGAACATGATAGAAACAGTGTAGACAGTTCAAATTCAAGCACACAGGAGGAAGTACGTATTCCAAACCATACATACAGCAAGGTTTATATAAAAATATAGTAAATATTTCTTACCTGGGTTGTGTGTCTCGGCTAACTTCTTGATTATTTCAGCCACGGCTTTCTCGCAGACCTTCTCGTGGCGCGAACCGTTGTGTGTCTGTTTCAGCAACTCTACCATCTTCTCATAGCCTTCACTAGGCTCCTCGTGTCCGAAGTGGATTATTCCCTGAGATAACAGGTCATCACACAGGTCACATGACCTCTTGGGTTTTGCTTTGGATGTGGGTGCATTTGTTTGCTTGACCTCAGTCAGTGGCTGGCTTCTACCCTGAGTTTGTTTTCTGCTTGTCTCCGAAGGTGCTGCCAACTTGGATATATTTTCTGAAAATAACAAAACGAATAATTTTATTGTCAATAATATTTTCTTGGCAATGCTTTTAACTTTATATGTCCTGTGTATATGTGTGCTTTTTGCATGAACCATTGACGTGTTAATGGATGGGTTGGGGTTATTTCACCAAGACATTTTAGCGGCATTATAATTTGTACATGTTGGTTTATATGACAACCTGTTGGGGCAAGTGTAAGGTTGGAGCACCCCAGAACCTGGTTAAACCTTCAGTGGCAATCCGTTCCAATGCAGTAACCCAAAGGGTTCACTTTTTTGCTTATAATGTTTGTGGTGTCTTACTTGAATTTGATGTTCTTATAAACCCTTGTTCTCCTCTCCTCTCTACATTTTGGCTGCGTGAGGAGGCTGTGCTTTAGAAGTTTTACAATTCCGGATATGCATTTTTCTCTTTTTTTAAACATAAAACATACATTTTGTTTACAAAAACTCATCTGGTTCGTAAAGACAACTTTATTCGTCGATTACACAGAAATGAGTCTACGGCGTACCTGTTAGGTATTATAAACATGTTGCATTGTTTTAAAAACAATTAACATATTTTAAACAATAACATTTTTTTCCAGAAAACAAGGTAGCTTTTCCTAGATTTAAGTCCAAAAGAAGAATGCTTCTATCATTTTTTTTATGAGTTAAATGTTTTTAATTTCAATTAAAACTTGATATTTTTAGTGAACATCAATTGCTTTGTAACATCTTTCAGAATTTACTTTTTCAAGAATTTTATAGCTATATGAAGAAATTTTATTCATATCTTTTTTTAATATAACACACTTAAAAATAATGTTTTGAGATTATTAAATGTTCATTCACCACGCGGGATAATTGTGTCTAATTTAACTGATCATTAACCTTAAAACTAATGTATTTGAATAAAACATGTGAAAAAGGAAAAAATGCTTTTTACGGGAATTAAACTTAAATATTGAGTGTGTTAAACTAAATATCTGTATATCAAATGATAGTGTTTTTAGCTGGGAGCGAACCCGCACCGTTACGGCGAAGGCGCCTAGCCCTACAATTCCTGTGACGCAACCAACTGAGCTAACCAGGTCAAAGGTTGATCGGATAGCCCTGATATACGTAACCATCACTGCATGGCATTAATAATGGGTTGTTTTACAGATAGCAGTACTGACTAAATGTACGGGGAGACTTTTTTACGGCCGCCACTCTGCACAAATAGCGCTACTGTGAATTTCAAATGATAGTGTCTCTAGCTGGGACACTTGGAAAGAACTGAAGCCTGTTTTCAACATACCTTTACTATACATGGCCATCCTTAGGACTTCGCGACTTTGCGTTTCCTTCTTGGGCAGATAGTCTATTGCAAGCTGGCCGCTGGCATTTTGAAGGTTCGGGTTTACATTACACCCCAACAATAAGACAATTACATCATACCTGTAGTAAAGAATATATTAATAAACACTTTTAATAGCCTACACAAATAGCACAAAAATGGTGACAAAGGGGAAAGCAGTAGGTAATTCCAAATTGTGATTAATTTACTCAGTTGAAAATTTAATTGGAAAAGACAACACCAGTAATGCAGATTTGAGTTTTCTTTTTGTCATGAAGACAATTTTTTCTTTGCAGTGACTGGGCAGTAAGAGGCATGAATCAAGTGCAGAAGATATAAAATTAATTAGAGTTCAATGTTCAATATTTTATTGTAAAGCACCACGTGTAAAAAACGAGCAGAGTTGTAGGATATACTAGCGAACAGTTATAGGCATGGATTTGTTTAAACATTGATTGCTATGATCAATTATATGTAGGATCAACTCGGAGAAGTGGATAAAAAGCTAATTAAACTTTGAACAACTTTAACCTAACATCTTGATGTTAAGACCCTTATATGGCTAACTTTATCGCTCCCTCAATCAATTCTGATAGAGATGAAGACAATAAAGACATTAAATGTGTAATTTCACTAAATAAGCATCGTGTTTCAGTCAAATTGTCAAATACTCTCCCTACCTGATCAGAAGGAATCAATAGGTATTTGGCAGCAACCTTTGGCAAAGCCGTTTGTTATCCCAGAATTTATGTCATGTCTTAATTTAGTTACGAAATGTAAGCTGTTTCATGAACGATGCCTTTGTCTGTCGTTTTTTGGGGTAAAGCTCTTAGACCAGATATTAACACAAATGATGTGCAAACACCAAATAAAATAAACAGGTAGAAAGCTGTGAACATGGTGAACACATTTAACCAAAAGTGCAAGGCATTGTTATATCATTTATGTTCAGTTTCAATAAAATAAACTGGTTCCAAGATCATAAAACTAAAGCTGGAGACCAGACTCAAATCTCAAGCATCTGATTGGCTGAAATGGCGACTCAAATCTCAAGCATCTGATTGGCTGAAATGGCGACTGGTCGCCATTTCAGCCAATCAGATGCTTGAGATTTGAGTCTGGTCTCCAATCTCAGTTTTATGATCTTGGGCCCTGGGGATAACTAAAACATTTTAGCTTAAGCCTCATGCTAAATATTGTATGGTTTGTAACTCAGTAATAATAATACAATAATACAAAAGTAATGGGAAATAATAAAATTCACAATTATGCAAAAAGATCAGCACCTTGCTCCGCTTTGGTAACAAATTACAAGACAAGTAAGAAATATGGCCAAGATATATTTTTATCAAAGTAATCACGGTAAAATCGAAAGTAATTGACGATTATATCTTCTATTTTTGGTATTAATGATTCGATAACGATTTAATTTTAAAGGTATCCGACTACTTTCAATTACATAAACAAACTGTAATTAAATGCAATTGATTATTAAGATTAAAGTGTTATGATAATCCCATGTCTGCTTAGAATCATGGTTGATAAGGCTCAAGGTAGTGATGTTAAGTCTTCATAACAAGGCTACACCGAGAAATCAGTAATAATGTTTACGTGTAAGTTTGACGTAAAAATGAGCAAATAATGAAAATCTGTATAACATACAGCAGTTGTCGTTTTCTGCTCCCGTTCTTACCTATTTTCCTTGTCAACTTTTTTTTCTTTCGTAGCAGCATGTAGAACCGAGTTGTTATTGATGTCTAACTCGTGTTGGTCTGTATTACCTTGACGGCAGTACTGCTGCACCAGGTACTCAAGCAGGGTAAGGTTTCCTTATAATTTATAAATGATCACATAAGCAAAATTAAGTTGAAATAGACATTCAAAGAGAAAGAAAAAGAAAATTTTCCGGCTGTTGCTGTCAACTGTTTTTAAACTTGGTAAGGAGGGGTAAGTTTCTAATGATAGTATAGTATTTGTATTAAATTTGTTATTTAATAATAATGGTATTGATTGTTATTAATCCACTAAAATTATATTGACACAATATGTACAAATCAGTCCAAGTTATATGGTTTACACCAAATTCATATTAAATCTCGAATGGGCAAATAAGAGATAACCTAGCCCAATACCGGTTTTCTTAGGCGAATACGAGAACAGATGATTCTGATTGGCTAATAAACAGGTCTAATATAAACTAAATCACTTCCCTGAAGAAAGACAAATGCCGCTATTTTAGAATTTCAGTCGATTTTAATGGATAAAATGGTAAAAGATAGTGCGACTTAGGACGCAAGAGGTAAAGTAATGCAAAGAGGATAAGTCTATGTTTCCGCTTTTGGTGATATCTTCCTGTGAAATAAAAATCTTGAATAAGTTTATCTAACTCGCTTTTAAATTATAACACTAACGTGGATGATTGCAGCAAGTATCCTGAAAGCAAATTTAAGGAATTAGTCTTGATTTGAGCGAGAGTTTTAAGCATCGAATTGCAAAATGGATCAAATCTTAATTTGGTTAATTTACAGACATATTATATTAAGATGAGTATTAGATCTACATGCGGAAGTCGTGGATGGAATGTGTCGGGAAGTAAACTTGTTTTGGATATTAAAACTAAATCAAGACTGGGTGAATCAGAGTTGGCTGACACAGTGTGTAGTAATATTCATGTTGTTTTGTAAACAAACTTCTTGGGCTGGATATTGAACAAACATAAAGGAGTTTTTCTGAGAATGTTAAGTTTTTAAAAAAACCAACAGGAAGCTGTGTTCAGAAAGCACATATGCCCTCGGTAGCAAATTTGTCAAGATACAAATTTAAAATGACAACACAGTGTTAAAACAGCAACTAAAATCACAAGTTAGTTCTTAATATAGGAAACAACTTTCTGGTGCCAAAACCTGTGCATGAAAAGAATTTAACATAAAATCAAGTAAAGTTACCTATAATCTGATTATTTAAAACAGAATTGCAACATTTACATTATTTAATGTAATAAATCCTAGGCAGTTAGTAAAAACACTGGTCATGCAAGAGGGTGGGTATTTTTTAGAGTCACATGCCTGAAATATCCAACTTGCCTAAACAGTTATTTAAACCGTTTCTCTTACTACAAATGGGGAGATAACCCCAGAAATAAGGTACTCAGAGTTATGTAAATTGTCAGGGTCATTACTTGTGCACTGTTAAGAAATTGTGTAAACTTTGATGCTACTGTTCATTGCAGAAATTGAGAAATATCCAACTTGCCGAAACAGGTTAACCATTTCTCAAAATGGGGAGATAACCCTAGAAATAAGAAATAAGAAGTTATGTAACTTGTCAGATTCATGATATGTGCACTGTTAAGTAGGTGCGTAAACTCTCATGCCAATTATCTTTGTAGAAATTGAGAAATATCCAACTAGCCGAAACAGGTTTTATTACCATTTCTTTTAGTACAAAAAAGAGAGATAACTCTAGAAATAAGGTACCCAGAGTTATGTTACTTGTCAGGGTCATGTATGTTTACTGTTTAGTAAGAGTGTACACTTTCATGCCGATTCTATTTGTAGAAATTGATAAATAACCAACTTGCCGAAACATATTAACCATTACTCTCTCAGTACAAAACGGGGAGATAACTCAAGAAATAAGGTTATCAGAGTTATGTAACTTGTCAGGGTCATGACCTGTGAATTGTTAAGCATGTTTGTAAACTTCCTTGCCAATGCTTTTTGTAAAAATTGAGAAAAATCCAACTTGCCGGACGTACAGACGGGCAGACGGACAGACATATGGACAGTTCAATCACTAGATGCCGGTGGCATAGTAATTAAACCATATCATTACAAACAATATTTCTAATATGCTGCATAAATTGTGAATGACACACAGCCTAAATATAAACACAATGAGTTTTACAGCTAAAAGCAAACTCAACATCATATGTGCAAAAGCTGATCAATACATGTAACTACAATATGTAAAAATAGATGAAAAGGAACTTTGAAACCCGCCGAATACTGCAAGTATGAAAATATTACAGGCTCGGTTTGATTGTGTCTGTTCATTTGGCAGCAATGAAAATTTATTTTAATGCCGACGTTGTTAAGATAACACTAAAAAGATAAAAGTAATTTGAGAAAGTTTAAGTTTTTCGTCTATGATGCAGTGATGTGTATGTAATAGATAGTATTTCATCCCAATTAAATGAAGTATTGCATAATTTATGTCCCCATTTATGTAACGAATTATTTATGTCGGGTTTTTCCATTTCTTTTTCATAAAGGGTTTATTATTTCTCAGTGTTCATTTTTCTTCGTTCATCTCATAATTTACATCAGTAGTTCTATTTGGAGATATCATCAATAAATCAGATTTCGATGATTTGTAACTGACACGTAACTGATAAATTCTGGTGGTGACAATCTTACCTGTGAAAGTTTCGGAATGGACAGAGCTGATTCGATGATTGCATTTTTATAAAAAATATTAAAAATTCTGTTTAAGCTTGTCTATCTAATGAGGTCTCAGATAATTTCATTATGGTTTGAATGTTATGCATTGACATAAATAGATGAAAAGGGAACTTAGAAAGCCATCGAACACGACAAATATGAAAATATTGCAGACTCTGTTTGATTAAACTTATTCATGGACATTAATGGAAATGCATATTACTGCCCACGCCGCCTAGCCCCGGGTTGAGCTCAACTCAATAAAAAGTACAATCAATTTTGACGATCCCAAACGATGGTGTGCATATGGCGGTGGACATGGAAGCCTTCAATGTGGTATTTTCAGAATAATGGACAATGATGTTATTCAAATTAAAACTATACTCACCAACTACCAGCGATATCCTGATTACAGCATGGAGGTAGGTGTCACCGTGCTCTAGAGATATTGTCTTCCTGTTACATCCACATTTCAGGAAATAGGAAATCATCTCTAAGCCCCACGGATGTTGCTGAAAAGAAATAAATAAATCTTACATTCCATCTAAAACGAATACCGATTTATTGATGTAAATAAACTGGAAAGAAAACAAACCAACTTTACACCATTCACAATTCTTTAAAAATAATAACAAACAGTAAATTTGGCAAATGTCCAGCAGAGATCCTGGAAAACTACAAACTTCACGAACTGGTAATTCTGGTAAACAACTTGCATCAGTGGCCGCGGAACACTTTAAGCTAATTGTGATTATAACAATTACGTATATGAACGATTCTAGAACAATTTGAGTCTTTGGATAAATTGAAAAGCGTCCAACCATCACTGAATCTGGAAAAAAGTTTCACGGTTCTTTAGTAAAACTAGCCATATAAAGCATAATCTGTATATACCAGCAGTGACTGTAGGGAGATACAGGCAAACGTCTTTCTTGATAATTATAGAAGGCGATTTCAAATCTAAAAGAACTTTACGCAAATGATAGTTCTGGAAAATATACTGTCTTTCACTATTCTGGAAAACTACAAGCAGGATAAAACAATTGAAGTAGCAACCGAAATCAAGCCACAACACAGCCTCCACATATAGTAAAACATAATACAGTAAACTGAAATTATTTTTTTAACATTATCTTCTTACAGCACATGCATAGCTCAAGACAATTACATACAAATACAGTTTTACACTACAGTATTGAGACAAACCATATCATATATATATTTTAAGTTTATGGAATAATTATTTAATGTCTTTAGAAACAAATAAATAACAAACGGCATACCTCCGCATCTCATTAATTATATCTATTAATTGTTATAGTTTCAAAAAATGTTTCATTTTAACCATATCTCTTTATTAAACATTTAATAGTTCAATGTAACTTGTTCAGACTGCTAAAAGCGCACAAGCTCTAACAGAGAATGACTTAACGGAATTAAATCAAAGTTACCTTCATTAGATTTAGATATAAAAGTATGGAATAGATATGTCTAAATGATATTCAATAGAATCTATTGCACCGAATCAAGTATTTGCAATAAATGACTACATCTCAGTGCAGAAGTTTCAGATATATGCCCGCAATGTAGGTGAATTAAATGTTTAAGTAAGAGGAAGACATCCTTTGGTAACATTGTTTTAATTTTGCGGTCCCGTTATTTTACACGTTGTTCATTGACAGAAGCGTTACAGATGAAACAAATGACTACTATAGTATCCCATATAAATATTTGAGACATAAACTAATTTACAACAATATTTGAGACATAAACTAATTTACAACAATATTTGAGACATAAAATAATTTACAACAAGCAAGTGCCAACCAACAGAGTATTTTGTGTCTGGTTTGTAAAAGAAAAGTTACCTCTTCTGAAAAGACAGATAGCTTAAAATCAGTTTGTTTAGATAATATCGTTTTACACTTGATGTTTTATACCAAATCTATTAATTCATTTGGGTGGGTTTCAAAAAAATGCACACGTTCCTTCTTTTTCATATAACGTGAAAGCTATCGAATAAAATTTTACATTCAAAAGATATGTTTTGGTGTTGCTTAATGTATTACAAACTTTCAACTTGATTGTGTTGTTAGTTAAAAGTAATACCTAAAGAACAAGTAAAAAAATGCCCCGAGTGTAACACTTTTAGAGTGACATGTATTTTTATGATTTTTCTTGTTGAATGTTTCGTTCACTTTTGGTCTTATTAGTTCAAGTTGATTTTTTATTGAAATGTTAAACTGTTACCTAGAATATTTAGTGTAATTTGTACAAATATTATAATCGTAACTCATTATTTGATGTCATTTTATAAGAGCACCTGTATAGATTTTTTTTTGTAAAAATGGGAAAGTTTAATTGAAGCTGGTACTGTACGTAAACAGATTCTTAAACAGTGAATGAAGTTTTATAATGAGATAAACACATGTGTCTACTTCATATTAGAAAACATGATTTAAGTAAATTTAAAACTTATCTTTCAAAAGAATATCCATATATCACTGAAGCTGATCGGAAATGTCCCGAGTGTAACATTTTGTCTTTTCATAAGAGTTTAATAACACATTCGTAGCAAATAGTTTGATTTTCTTGTATTTTTCAGACTCAAAGATTTTAAGAATATGTAGTAAACCAGAAACAAAAAAGGTCATGTTGAACAAATTTTGTTTTGTTATCATGATCAAATGTGTTGTCCCGAGTGTAACACCTGTTTCAACTAGTTTAAATCAGTCATGTTACTTAGTGAATAAATGTCGTGAGCACTTTTCATTTACAGTTTTATTACAAGTATGAATTGTATTAATACTTCTTACCTGACACAGTGGAATGGAACATGTTTTTGTTTGTAGAAACAATTAATCTTCTAGAAAACAGCATCATTCACATATCACTTGTAAGCGGTATCTTTTAATATTTTTAGGATAACTAAAAAGCTCCAACTTAAATTCATTAACGACAGTTTCCAAAACGAAAGTAAGGCGAAAATTTATTCATATTAGTGATCTTTTATCTAAATCATACTATCTTCAAATGTAGTAGTATCAAATGTTACAATCGGGACACAAAAATATTATTTATGTATTACACGAACAAATTTGATTTACTTTACAGGAACTTCAGACAGAAACATTACATACATAAAATGTCACACTTAGTGGAACAGCACAGTAAAGTTGAAAGTTTACAACAAATTCAGTAGCACAAAAACACGACTTTTGAATGTAAAATTTTATTATTGCGGCATAAAGCTTTCACATAATATGAAAAAAGACGGAACCTGCACCTATCTACAATCTCTATCCCCTTCACTTTAAAAAAGAATCTCTCTTTTCTTTTTTGTCCTTTCAAACAATAAAAATATTTTAGGATGAGGGGTACCCCCATTTTTAATTTATTTGTATTTTTATTTCTTAACAAGGTTGAAACCTGCTATAGCACAAGGTAAAACAAAGATAATCTATGACACATACTTTGATAAGAAATGTCAGATGGTTAAGGGAGACGGAGTCACAGGAGGGTTCTAGGTCGCTACTTACAAAACACACAAACGCAAACTTAATTTTTCATTTTATTCAACCAACAAACAATTTGTGTTGTTCGGGGAGGATGAGTGATAATTTATGGTTTTCAGACATTTATTCACCGTCTCTCCTTACTCTCTTAAACTGTTTTTTTTTACTTTTTAAAATATATTTCTTTCAAAAATCCAATTAAACATTTAGGTGGTGGTGTTGGAACCTATCAGGAGTACCCACCCTTCCCTAAATGTTAAAATATTATTTTTGTTTTATTTATGAGGCTTAAACAAAATTTACACATACTTTTATAGGAAGTATCGAGGGGTGTAGAACTGACAAGCGTTGAAATTAAACAAGCCCCATATTTCGACTAAATATCCCAGTATTGTATTGAGCAACTTGTTGTTGCAATAACATCACATAATGCACACCTGTCGTAAGGAAGGCCAGTACAAATAGAAGAGTTTTGCGCCAGTTTGTTTGAATGAAACAGAACATACAAGTACACTATTTCTTAAAAATCGAACTGTGAATGAATCAAACTGACTGAAATGCTGTGGTTTTTTTTGGTTTATATTCATGCTCGTTGTTGAAGTTGATTAGAATTTTAATGGTAAAATTGGTATAGTTTCTCATAAACATCTGTATTTTAAGTAATGAGTTTTATACATACATCTGCACTAATATTTACATAATAAAAACTTTTTGAGGTACAGTTTGCTAAAGTAAAACCAAAAACATACAGAATATGTATATTTTCTTCAAAAACTGTAGTTTGATATACATTTTTGTGTTTTAAAGTATTTTTATTTGTATATGTTAAAAAATCACATATATTTGTTAGAAACCTCTTAGTTTAGTTAATATGAGAGTGAAAACTTCCAAATTTAAGCTTGTTTTAGAAAACTTTGAATTCATTGGAACAAAATGTTTAAACGTTAAAAAAAATCTGTTTTATATACTTTAGCCCTTGGTTATATCTGAACATTCAATATATTACATATCTATTTTGAATGAAATTTTGAACAAATATGAAATTCTAAATTTTACCCTCGTTGTCACTCTTTGTCTTCAAAGTTTTTGGCTGTGTGGGGAGGCTGTGTCTGCTGGATGTGGCCATTCCTGATATGCATCTTTCCTTTTTTTCATTATTTTGAAACTAAGTACTAAGGTTTAGATGTTATTGTTTTAATATTAATTTACGTCATTGTTTTGTCATAAAAATACCTTCCGTATTAAGATGCAAACTATTTAAATAGTAAAGACATATTCTGACTACCTTGAGCATGGCAAGGTCGCTAAATGGTTTCAGAGTCCATGTCAGATGTTGTTTCTTTGAAACACTATAACTAAATTGATAGTAGGCAACTGCTGCTTTCTTCCAGCAGCTGTTGCTAGCCAGCTCATAGCAAGCACAAGCCCATAAATGCCCTTGACCCTTTGGCAGATCTCCTATCATTCTCTTCACATTCCCTACAAAACATAAACGCATGAAGTAAACACTCAACATTTAAAATACGTTAATAAGTAAACTAAGAATGACGTCACTTTTCGAGGATATGGTTGGTATTAACTGTGTCTGACACTTGCATGATTGGCTACGCGCTGTCGCCGTATTGGGGGTTATCTATACATTTTCCATGCTATTTTTAGTTGAATTTAAATTTGAAATCCTTCAAACGGGTATACATGATTTCCTACGAAAAGTATTATCGTATAATGAAATATAACATTATTTTATTGTTTTATTAACATTAAACAATAATCAAATAAAAAATATAACTCAATATTGACAACAATAAACAGTACAATTTCGATCCATACCAAACGATGGTATGCATGTGAATGTGAACATGAATTATTCAATGCGGTATTTTTCAGAATAATACCATTCCAAGTTGTGCGGCTTATAATACTTATTTAACGGAATGTGTTTGCCTAAACGAGAAAACAATGGTCAGGGCTTTACAAAATAGAATTATGACAGTGGATCTGAGCATATAAATCCTGCATATCACAGACAAAGCCAAAGCCAAAATTTAAAAAGCAGGAAGTATATTCTTGGGGTGATTGAACTATGTCCAAATCAATATATGATGGGATATTGAAATCACCCATATTTTAACTGGTCAAAATATTTAAACAAATTTAATTTAAGTAGTACTATTAACGATTACTGTTTTTAACGAACAATGTCTTCAGACGAACTGATAGCCTTTGCGCAATCAGAGCTCCTGAATGATTAACACTATCAAAGTTACATCGCTGAAAAGACACGTTGAAACCCGCTAGCCCATCTTCCAAGGGACCATAAAATAAAAATCAAAATGTCAGCTTTGTTATTAACTTTAGAGTAGATAAAAACAAATTCTAAATTGGATAAAAACTAACACATGATAGGCAGATATGTGTTTTTTTCTACTGACATGAAAACAATGGTTTGTTAAAACAATCTGATATACTTACAGACAGATTTGGGCATCTCTGAGCAAACAGACGCCAGTTCTACAAGAATATTTACTTTCACTTTGTCCTCAACATTGATTTTTATGCTGCAGTAAGCCTTTATAAATGCTGCCTTTGCTCCCTCTATCTTATGAAGACCTCGCATTGCTTTGCCAACCCGTAAATGAGCCTACAAATAAAATAATTTCCTTACCTGCTTTTGTGTTACTTAAAGAGGAGTTGGAATCATACGTCGCTGAATATAGAATGTTAAATTGCGCATTAAAGGCCTTTTATCAGAATAAATAACTGCCGTTTTCTCGTGTAAATATTGTGTTGCGCTCAACCCGTGGCTAGGCGGCAAGGGTAGAAATATGCATTAACATTACTGCTCTTGAACAGGCTTAATTAATCTGAAACTACAATATTTTCAAATTTGTTGTTTTCGGTAAATCATGCATATCAGGAATTAGTAATTTATTATTATGTTACTATAGTAAAATTCTTATCAAGAAATTGCATGTGTATGAAGAGTGAATACGCAAGACTGGAACTGAAACCAATACGTATCTGACAAATTCTTCCTCTATGGATATGAGTGTGGTAATTAATATGTTGTCTAAATCCATGCCTGCACCGGTTGGTCATTACCCGTGTTCACGCACCACCAATTACTATTTTAATCTTAACATTTATGTTGTGGACTCAGTTTGATTGAGCCTGTTCATTGACAGTATTAGATGCAAATTATTGCCAATGCCGTCTAACCACGGGTTGAGCGCAACTCATTATTTACACAAGTAAACAGTCAAATTTAGATCCATCCCAAACGATGGTATGCATAAGGCGGTAAACATTCAATCATTAATGCAGTATTTTTATATTAATACCATTACATATACAGTGGCGCATAATCGTCGAGAAACCAATGGAGTTCCCATAAATCAGAAATCATCCGGGAAACTCAACAGAATAGAGTTTTAACAGATGATATGAAAATAAAAGTATCACAGAAAACGACAAATGCAAGAAAACAGGAAGTATATGGTCATTTAGATTAAACAATATTCAAATAATATAGTGGCTAGGATATTTAAACAACTTATCTTAAACCTGGCCGAAAAATAAAAACAAACGTAATTTAAGTAGTACTACTGACTAACTTAAGTATCGTGCTCATCGACCTTCGAAGGACGTAGCTGAAAACAGCACAGCTTGAATGTATGGGGAGACATTTTACAGCCGACACACAGCACAATGAAACGCTACAGTAACTGATATTTATATATATATATACAAAAAAGAAACAAGGAAAGCCACCGGACACGACAAATATGAAAAGTTTACTGGCTCGTTGTAATCCACTATGGTCATTGGCAGAAATGGAAATGCATATACTTTACTATGTCATTCAGACCGCATGTCTGAAAACAAACGTTCTGCACATGGTCTCAGTTGGATGAAAAAATCGACATAAATTTAATAAAATTCCTTCCCGGGATTTATAAGTTAAGGACCGGACACGAAATGCACTGCTCAAACCGTTGAACACCACATGGAAAGAGTCAGCACGGTTAAAAAAAATTGCTTTGCATTACAGAAAAAAACTTTTAAAACAAGGTTATCGGTATCATAAATTAAGGAAAACATTTTGCAAGTTTATCATCGATACCAAGATCTATTTCAAAAATACAGGTGCAGTTTAAAATCACTATAAGTTAATTTACAGCCATTTTTTGGAGATTTAATTTATCAAATTAAGAAGATAAAAGGAATTTTTTTAAATCTCATTGGATAAAACGTGATCACATAATAAGTGATAAATTTCTATATTGACTCGTGAGTGGAGTCTCAATGAAATATTGACCTGGGCGAAATATATCTCGCGCGAATTGGTCTAGGTACGAAATACGTAACAGCACTGTGACGTCACAACAAATACAATCGTTGGTTTCAGACAAAACAGGCACAGTGTATTAATATCAGGCAATGCTTCAATGTAATGACGCCAGTTGCAGCAACAAAAACAATAGGACCAAAACTAAAAAAAGCATTCTAGGCACAAAGGTAAGTGACATTTTGGGAAGTAAAATTATTTTATCTTAAGATTTAATAATGAAGCAAATGTTGCATTTTAGTTTCAGTCAATATGGTGATTTATCGACCTCGATGAATTCCAATAATTGCATAATGTTAATTTCTTCCGGTTATTCGTTAAACCCGTCTGTGAATTTAAAAAGAAAGGTTACCAAAATGATATTTTAAAGCGCTCTGAAGGCCTGGTAATTAACCCATCTACAGTTGATCATTATGCTTACCTCTTTCGTTGCACGACGGTGGCAGGAGATTTAGAGTTTATGTAGGTGTATGAGGAAATATTTTCTTCAAAGAAAATAGAAGCTCGATATGTTTCTTTTATCTCTGCCATTGTGTTCTTTCTGATATTACTCCAGGAGCTCTGGTTTCGGTAAGATGATTGAGTACAGACCCTTTGGCTTTTTGTTTTTATATGATTGTTTGTGTGCTTTTGCATGCAACATTGTTGAACTGATGGGTGGGTTGGAGTAATTTCACCAAGAAAACTTGTATTTGTTTGTTGATATGAGAATCTTTTGGGGCAAGTGTGAGGTAGGTGCGACCCTAGAACCTAGTTTTAACCCCCGTGGATGTTTGGTTAGCCACTGATCGTTCCAAGGCGGTAAACCCTCGAGTTCTCATATTTGTAAACTGTTTGTGGTGTCTTTTTTGAGACTGATCATTTTATAAACCATGTTCTCTCTCTCTCTCTCTCTCTCTCTCTCTCTCTCTCTCTCTCTCTCTCTCTCTCTCTCTCTCTCTCTCTCTCTCTCTCTTTCAATGGGATTTACATTCGATCGAAATTCCACGAAAATTCTTACAGGAAATAAAAAGTAGTTGAGTAATTGAGAGGACCATCAATGCGTGGCTTAAACCATTAAACACCATCGCTGACCTTGACATTGACCCTGTGTCGAACATTTGGAACACAGGTTCTTAATGTGTTGAATATTTGGCTCAAGATTCAGGAAATTACTTCCGTGGAGTTTGGAAAAAGCTCAAAAAATATGCTGATCAGGAATGGCAACATTCAGAAGACACAGCCTTCTCACACAGCCAACAAGCAGAGGTAAAAAAGAGCAAAGGAAATTAAAAAGGCCAATTTTAATATAGACACCACAATCAATTAACGAGAAAGAGAAGCCGATGTGTTACAGACTTGTATAGCAACGTTCAGTGACAAAACGATTTGCCATTGGGATTTAAATCAAGTTCTAGAGTGCATCAACCTGACACTTGCGCTAACAGGTTCTCAAATGAACAAACAAGTACAAGTTGTCTTGGTAACATTACTCAAACCCACCCATCAACACGACAATGTTGCATGCAAAAGCACACTAACATTGATAGAAAAAGGGCAGGTACTCAATTACATGTACCTTACCGAGACCAGAGCCACTAGAGTCAAATAAGCGGACACACAAAACGGATATATGGAAACTCGAAAATGACTGACGACGGAACAGACATACGAACGGATACATTTCCTTAGCTTATTTCCCCTTCGTGGCGGGGGATGACAAAGAAATGGTAATACGTTATTACTGCCCGTTCTGCTTCGGTTGAGTGCAACAAAATATCTAAACATGCACACATCTGGCCTTCAGACAAACAAATTTGTTTTCCTAAATTATAAATCGATGGGCAAAAACTTTGAGAAGCAGATAAATAAATTTGTGCGCGAGGGCCGTTTTTAGTCTTCTTACCCGTTCATCGATCAAAAAATATCAAAATCTCTCTAACGGCGAAATTCCTTTCCATTGCACCAAGACATACACTTGATGTACCTTGATTTTGCATAAGAAAGGTAAGTTAGAACAGTACAATATTAATATATTTTAAAATTCACTTAAATTCTATTTACATCTACACACAAAACCTACACAAAATGATATTGTCAAGAATGGCCACATCCAGCAGACACAGCCTCACCACACAGCCAATAGGTAGACAGGAGAAAACAGCATAACGAAAGTGAGAACCCGAGGGGTGACCGCCTTGGAACATAATCTTGTGAGTTATATAATACTGACAACAATGTGTTGGACCCTTCTGTCTTACATATGCAAACAAAATGAGATATCTGCAAAAATGTTTTTGACCTTGAATTTCATTGTCACTTCATGGTCGCGAAATTACATGTAGTTAACAACGTTGATTTCTCTCTTCATAATTAAACGTTCTTGTAAAAAAATTAATATATTGATATATTGAAATACTTTTATTTGTTCCGATGCAATTAGGACTGTAGACGGCCTTTAACACAATCGACACTAAAAGCAAAAAAAAATATCAAAAGTTATATCCATGAGGCGATTAAACAAGTCCCAAAGCTATAAAAACGTGCGTATTAAGATGTCGCAAACATGCTCAATCTATTCACAAACGTGGTGATGATAGTTTAGCAATTTAGAATTTCTTAAAGCAGGCTTTTTTTAATTTCAGTATTATCTAAACAAGAAATTATAGTTGGATCAGCCTATGTATATTTGACTTTTGCTTATAATGATACATTGAGTATTGTCAAAGTTCATAAAACAGATTCCAAGACATGTTTCATCTTTGGTATAGGACAAATTGCAAAATAAAACAATTAAAAAAAGAGAAAACGAAATACTTTTGAATATACAAAAAAACATTTTACCTTGTACCAGTTGCTATCAAATGTTACACTCTGCATAGCGTCGTCAAGCGCGGGTTGATACTGTTGTATTTTTAGGAATGCCTCAGCCCGGTTCCCATATAAAACTGCTATCTCATGCTTCGTCAAATTGGCGTGTACCTTACGATAGAAATGTTGTGCAGTTACGAAAATGTAAAATGCCTCATTCAGAAAAAGCAGCCTTCGAACACGGCCAAGAAGAAGAAAGAAAGATTGGTTAATAAAATGATCAGCATCGATACAGACACAACAAACAATTAACAAATATGAAAACCCGAGGAGGTACCACCTCGGAACGGTCGGTGAAAAATCAAATTGCCACAGGAGGTTTAAACCAGGTTCTATGGTGCACCAACCTCACACTTGACCCAACAGGTTCTCATATCAACAAATAAGTTAAATTTGTCTTTGTGAAATAACTCCAACCCACCCATCAGCTCAACAATGTTGCATGCAAAAGCACACAAACATATAATACAAAAGAAGCTAAAAGCATTGCAGTTTAAAATAGTGTGTTAATTTTTGGTAAAGCTAAAGCTTGTATAATTATATAAGATAGTAAGATAGAAATTTGCAACACAAGTAATCTACGTTGTGTGTATGATCCTGTAAGAGAACTTTCAATTATAAAGAGAAAAATCAACATTTTTATTTTTGTCATCTGATTTCACGACCATGAAACACATATTTACGAATTTCTCATATTGTATTTATTTGTTAAAAAAGGTCCTTACATATTGTTGTCTATAATATAACTTATAAAGGTATTTAAATTAAAGGTTTGTGTTCCCTATTTTTTGTGTTTGGGTGTCAATAGAATTTTAGAGAATTTTAGATCTAGCTATTTTTCTTTACTGTAGTTGTAACTTTTCTTAACGTAAATAAACTTATGACATATATACAATGTATGATATAACATATGAAAAAAGAAAAAAGTAACGATATTATAAAAAATAAAATAACATGGGAAAGTCAAAACAAGAAAAACCGAATCGGAAGAGAAACTCATTAAATATTTAATTCAACGTCTTTTGTCCGCAATGCTGCATGCCAGAACGTACTGTAAACTTTCTCTTCAAACCTCTGTTCGTCTTGGTTACGACCAGAGTTTTGAAATTAATTATTACATGTCATTCAGCATTGTATTCTTCAGTCATTATTATACCAACCAACAGATTTAATTTAAACAGGGTGTTTAGCTATATGACAATAGCAAATTGGCTATCTCGTTCTGCAAAGTGCAAGTACTTTCGTAAATGCAAGGTTTAAAGTTAATAATAATTAGTCATAAACAGTGAGTTTTAAAAAAATGGGACATGTATAAACAAACATGTGAATATCCAATAACGTCTGAAAATGATTTGCATGTTTTCCTTGAATGATATAAGCGATTAAAATGTTTATTGTTTTTTGTAGAAAAAAGCAAACGCAATGCCAATTAATTCTGTGTGCAATGTCGATAACTAAAATATAATGAACTTCAATTGTTTTTTATGCTCACTTCCTCGCTGGACCTGAGTATGTCGATGGCTTTACTGTACATTTCAACAGCGTCGGCAAATGCTCCATTAGTAAACAAGACGTTGCCCTCTTCCTTTAATCTGTTAATGTCATCAACGGAATAACCTGAGGACAATAAACACAATTAACACTTGCAACATTTCACATTATAATTTGTCTCAGACTACACGCGAAGGCCGAGGGCTAATACGACTGACCCGAGGACAAATAACAGGGCGAACATCAAATCACTTATTTATTGACAATTTTATTAAATAACAACAAGTACTTACAACATTACTCTCGCTTCACGTTGTTCTAAATTGATCACTTTAATTAATTTTATTACTACATCACGATGCCAATGCATACGTCGTTTTGGTGGATGGGTATTTGACGAACTAAATTATCCACCATAGTATTAAACTACAGTCACAGGAAGGTTGTCTATATCAATAGTTATAAACAATGCAAACATGAATGTGAAATTTTCCTTTTGTAGTCACTGGGAGAAACATGTTTTTCTATTGTTCTAGTAAAGTTTATTGAACTAAATTCTAAGACATTGTTAACCTTTATACAGACAACCTTCCTGTGACTGTAGTTTAAAATTTTAGTGGATAATTTGGAAGTTTGGACTCCCGGCAATAAGGCTACACTCCGAGTGAGAGAAATTGTTTCATATTTCTATTTATTATAATTTCTGATTGACCTGTAACATTTATATGCCCTATAAATGATATCTGAACTAATAAGAATATTTTTATTTATTGAATAACATGAAATTTTATGAAAATAGGAAACCACTATCCCCCCAACTTTAAAAGTATATTGTGACAAATGATACCACCTTAATATCAGTTTTTGTGTTAACGAATAAGAACAATAACCGCGCAAACTATCCAATTTTATAATATAAGAATAACAAATTATCTCATAATTATACTAAGTAAAAAATTATATCCTAAATACAGTTTACAATGAAATGAAAGTGTAATAGCCATATAAAACTATAACAAAAAGATTGCTTTTGAACATATTTTCCTAGTATAAGCAATGCTTTTGTCAACCTTAAATGAGTACTTACTTGGCGGTGGGGCAAACATACCAAATACACTTCTCGGGTAACCACTGTCCAAATAATCTATAGGAAGTTTTCCTTTTGCATCCTTCACATTCAAACTAATAAAGTGATAAAAATAAATTGGCATAATTCATAGCTTAGTTTCACAATTTTGTGTCAGACTGTCCCAATTTATAACTTCAAAAATATAACAATTTTTTTTTAAATTGCTTAAAAACACATAGTAGTTCTGTTCGGAGATTACTTTAATCAATTATTTTATCAATCTAGTCCAGTATAAATTTTAAACCATCATGACGCAAGCTGGCATTTAAACAAGTTTTGATAAAAAAGACATGTCGTATATAAATCGCTGTTAGCATATTATAACGCAGGAAAATTACGGCTTTATATTTATATGAAGGTGATAACATGTGTGTTTTAAAGAAAAAGTAGCCCTGTTTTATTAGAGGTTATTCAATATAAGACTCACCTCATGCCTGTTCTCAGTAATATGTTTTTGATTTTCGTGAGAATCTCAATCTCAGGAGGCGGACGGAATTGTGCGATAAAGTGGAACACGGAGTCACCACCAGGATTCACGGCCATCTGTTCAAGAAACTCTTTTCCGAACAATGCTAGTTCTTCTAACAAAGATTCCCTACCTGAATTGCATCAATATTTTTGTACATTCAAACAAGCACATTTTTCTAATGGATACTCAAGCGCGAATGCTTTAAATTTTACTTAACAGACATTCTTCAAGAAAACACCTTAATTAGTGGCATCTGCTTTGTTATCTCAAATTCAATGTTAAATCGATATTGATTTTTTGCTTTGAAAACAAAAACGAGTAGATATTTACATGTGTGTGCATTACTTATTTGTGGTATTCATTCACAGTTGATTATAACTGCGTTCTTTATTGACTGAATAAATCGTGCATAAATTGTTGTTTATGTGTTTGATATTTTTTAATCAAACAACACGTTTTTCTTCGAAAGCAGGAGTTAAAAAGCGATATAATAACCTTTAAGATCTATAAGATAAACTGTGATGTTGTTTGTTTTTTCATTTTATAAAATCTTATAACTGTTTTGGTGTGTCGAGGGTAGATGTGTCATGTTTTTATTCCTTATTTGCATCTCCCCACACATTTCTTAATTGACTGCAGTTATTCAAAATTTCAGGTTTGAGGGAATGCAGTCGACAAATCGTCCACGGAAATAAAAATAAAACAGGCCAAACATTTTGGGGAAAAACAATTTTATTTCAGTTAAAGCTCTTAGACCATTTTTGTGGCGACTTCAACTACCCAAGTTCGATGAAAAAGCAGCTTTAAAGTTAACAAGAAACGGTGTGGTTCTATAATTGTATCATTCATATGATAATCTCATTTCTAAAATTAATCTAATTTCTGGTAGGCAAACTTTTACACAAGTATCTCAAATTCTCTTTAATGTTTTATTTATCATTAACTCACCAGTCAGAAATGCGAATCTGACTGCTGCATGTAAGGGACAATCAGTATCATCCACAGCCAAACATTTCAGTGTCTTGTCATGTCCATGCATGTACACTGCAAACAGCACTGCATCTAACCAGGGACCGTCAAGTTTTGGATCGCAGTCCATTTCACGGGTATACTGGAATATCGTGTTAGTCTGTACTTCAATGGTATCACATGATCCCGCCACTCCAGTACATAGAAACTTTATACTCGTTCCTGTACAAGAAATTCATATTGGTTTGTTTTGTAGGTTTTTTATTTTAATTTAATACACGTAAACTTCCGAACTTTTTGGATTTGTTTTGTTTCCGGTATTTTTTTCATTAACCCACTCATTAAAATTGATTGGTTAGTTAATACGTGCGCTGGTGTTTTTTCACTTAAGCCAGTCTTGGCGTGAAATGACGAAAATGATATGAAAACAGTTTTTCCTATGTAGGCCTAATGCTTTATCCAATGATAGTGCATATCAAAAACGTTCAACAAAAATTTAAGAAATTAAACATCCAATGAACATAAGACGTTTAAATGTACATCTTGGTGTGAAGAAACAAGTAAAATTTAAAGAAGTACAATATATTCATAAGAACTTCTTGCTTTGTTGCTATTATGAAAGGCCGATGAAAGTGTTATCTGCGGTTGCAGCTTGTGAATAACTATCTCTTGCAATGCTATTAGTTTTTTATGTTTTTTGTTTGTTTGAATGTGTGCTTTTGCATTCAACATTGTTGAGCCGATGGGTGGGTTGGAGTTATTTCACCAAGACAACTTGTTTTGTGATACGTGTACCTGTTGGGGCAAGCGTGAAGTTGGTGGACGTCCATTTTGAAACTGATTATTTTAATACCATGCTCTCTTTTCCCTTCTACTTTTTTGTCTGTGTGGGGAGGCTGTGTCTGCTGGATGTGGCCATTCCTGATATGCACATTTCACTTTTTTCTATAAAAACTGCTGAACATGACTCGTATAATTTCTTACCCAAAATCTGTGTATAAAGCGTCATTAATATCGGGGTCAAATATATATCGATGTTGAAATTAAAAGACAAATCATCATTATATCGGAACTGATATACCGCATTTTGTGCATTTTGGAAGATGAAAAGATGAGAAAAATGTGAAAAATAAATATGTTATCTTTGAATTCCAGGTACTAGGCAATGAATATCTATCTATCTTGCTTTCTTTAAATTTAAAATACTATTATAAATATCCCCTCTATAAAGGATATAATTTATTAATAAGAATGCTGCATGCCAGTACGTACTGTCAACTTTCTCTCCAAACCTCTGTCCTTCTAGGTTAGGACCCAGGATAAGATATGCCATACACTTCCACTCTACATTCCTGCTAAGTTTGCTCAGAACTGATTGCCATATATCACGATCGATAAACCTCAACTGGTTATAACACGTCATGAAATTCTCACCTGCAAAACAACCGTAAACATTATTTCATCATCGATTAAACATGTGATAATTGTAAATCTTTATCGATGTCATGTAATGATGATAAAGTTTGTGGGGGTTATACGAGCAACGATTTTTAGGGTTGTCAAGACGAACTCAATCGGTAGAGTAATCGGAATTGCATGGCTAGGCGCTGTCGCTGTAGGGTACGGGTTCGATTCCCATTGTGAAAAATATCATTTGTAATGACAAAAGGAAGGAAAATGTTGATTAAACTTGGACAATCAAACATAATGTGTATGACTGTAAATGAAAATTATGATAGAAAAAAATATACCTATGTCGCAGTTATAAATACTTCTCAAAGCCTATAACAGAAAATATAACCAACTTATGATATGCTGTGGTACAGGGCAAAGAAAACCTTTTTCCATAGTACACCAAAAGCGCCCAGGAACAGCTATGTCTATAAGGCATATTATATGGTAAATTCTTTTATGAACTGGTGCCAAAATGGTGACAATTTGACTTAAATAAGTGCTCACCAGAGCTTTTACATAACAATCAACTTGTCTCATTTATCTTCAAAAGCATACAAAATAAGAAATCTTCCAGTAAATACATGAATTGTTGAGTTTAATCTCTTACTTGTTACATGTTTTAGTTGGGTCACAGCTTCAACGATTAAGTCAAGCTTGACGTTTCTTGAAGCTTTTGACAGATTAAAACCGTCCAGATATGCCCCAAAGGCATCATCAGAAGATCCCATTGTGAGAAGAGTTTTTGCTTTCCAAAAGTGACCCTTCAAATAAACATCAAGTTAAAACCCAATTATTTTTTATGGTAACACCCAGAAATTAAGAAATCACACAATAAGGTTAAAATATCAAAAAACAAACACAACCATCAAAAAAGGTGCGACCTTCTTTCTTGACAAACTAAAACCCTTTGACAAATTTGGAAAAGGTTAATGTAATTAGTTTATGACCTTCTTAAAAAATCAATCTATTGTGGGCTCTAATTGCTTAAAGAAAAAGGACACTTGATGCTTGGTTTCATAAGAATAACGTTAACATGTTTCATCATTCAGTTACAAGAAGCAAAGAGATCAGAAAACTACACATCGAGACAACAGACACAACCCATGATTTCCTACAAAGAGTATGCATTTTATTAATTTCATTATTTATGCAGTTAAGTAAACGTTTTCCTTTTTCTCAATTTTTAAGGAAATTAACAATAACCTTGTGCCAGCAGGAGTCACAGGAAATAGCTGCTATTGCATTAGCTAATGCCTCCATATAGTTCTGCAGGGTAAAGTAAACCTTAGCTCGGTTACTGTACAAAATGGCTGCCTCCTTGTAAAGCTGTTTTGATTGTTGGGAGATAAACAATGCTTCATCGTACTTAGAGAGAGCTTCCGAATAGTTTTCCGCCTTCAGTGCTGTATTTCCCTGCGATTTAAGAGCCTCGAGATCGTGGCGAAGTTCGTCAACTGTTGTAATCATACAAGACAGATAAATGCTATTACATTTCAGCCACTACCACTGAAAATGCTGGAAGAAGTTTATATTTTTATGAGGCAATGTGAACTGATTTAGTGTGTAATAATATCTCGACACAATGTTCGTGAATAGTAAAAGATTGATCTTTTTGGCTTGTACTCGCAAAAAGATTTAACCCAAAGTGGCAGAATGTTTTTCCACTGACCGTTCCATGGAGGTCATCCATCAGGATCTAATTTAATTTTCTTTGTGTCTGTGGGTGTTTGTTTTTCTATAATGTAGTTTCTTTTCCTGATACATTTTTCAGTGTCTTTCGATAAATAAATATATATATAAATTTAATTTTATTGTCATTACCCTGGTGTAATATTCCAAGTACAGTCGTTGATTGTAATAATATATTTCTATCTAGTCTTTGTTAAAATGTTCAAGCATATTTAGACCACAAAATAAGCTTTTTAGACAATTTAAATGATCAATAATAACGATGCTACATACAATCAACATAACCTTATAACAAAGATAAGTTCTAAAAAAGTTATTGTCTTCTAAACAAAACATTGAAAGTTCAAGCAGAAATATAAAAGTTTTTAAAGGATATCGATAACCAACCAGATTTAGATGCAAGTTGAATAGATGATAGTTTTTTGTACAAGCCATCCTTCTGATGAATGTAATCTATTGGCTTTTTGTTGGATCTGTCCATGACCGCAGCATTGCACTTGTTTTCCAGCAGAAGATCAAGAACTGCGTGCTTGATATTAACGGCTCCAATACCAGATCGCACCAGTATGTGTAGAGCAGTCGAACCATCCTGGTCAACAGAGTTAATCATGTCGGGTATGCGTTGAACTTTTTGTAGAATGCAACGAAGCAATTTCAAGGAACCTAAATATGTATACGATTGAATAGTTTATTTAAGAAAAACAAAGTAAAATTTAAAATAATCTTATTCATTTACGTGAACAGCTAACAGTTACTTAGTTTGTTTCACAAACTAACGATTGTACATAAAGTTTATCATAATGTGAAAATATCACTTTGTCAATGAAATCTGTATTTTTAGGGTATGACAACTTAACAACGTTTTCTAGTTTGTGCCCCGGCACTTGTACATGTAAAAGAAACAGGTCCAGTCACTCTCACAATAAGACACAAACACACTAACTCCCAATCAGCCTTAAACGGATTTCAAACATTATTTAACATTATAACGACCAGACCACACTTTAAAATGACATTATGTACAAATATCGCATTGACAGTTTCATGATCAGTGTCAAATTGAGATGGATAAAATTGTGTTATGTTGGTTTCAGTAAATATTCTGTTGATCTTGGTTCATGGCTGTACACTGCGTGGGATGTAGCATTTCAGTAACAGCGAATAGACTGGCTGAATCAAACCGAGTCATCAATATTGTCATACTTGTTGTGTTCGGTGACTGTTAAAGTCCATAAAAAACTTCTTTCTTCTCATTAAGTATTTTTATGTTTCGTAGGTTCTACGAAAAGTATAGTCTGATAGAATTTCAAAGTGTTACCTGAGCGTAATGAAAGTCGGACCACGTGATGAAGAGATGGACAACCAAATTGTTTACCAATTTGTTCGAAATCTGACCCGAACTCGACCATTTTGACAGCCAACTTCTCTCCCCACTTGATAAATGCATCATCCGTCAGAAATGACAGCAAACTTCCTACATTGACAGAGGACCAGTTCCATGTGGCGGTATTCTGGTCCTCTAGAGCACACGAAACACCTCTGTAAATGTAAGGTGAGAAATTAATATTCGGCTGTGAATCATAATAACTTATATTTGCCTCAAATATAACACAAACAAATACTAATGGCGTAAGGACCGTTGTAAAGTTCTAAAACTATTTTTATGTCATATAACTTATTATTATATTCTAAAGTTTTTCATTTATGTTGTTAAAAAATAATATTTATTAGTAAAAATCAGCATTTATATTAATTTTATATATGTTCCTTATTTTTATTTGTATTTGAAAGCTTATATTTATATGGTAACATTTTTATGTGATATAAAACACGCATTCTTTTCGATAAGGCGAAAAACACATATGTTCAATAATGGTATCATGGGATGCGAATAACATTTGTAACGAACGATTTCATTGGACCACGATATTTTACGCAGCAAACACGGCTGCTCCCACTGCGTTTCGTTCCAATACCCCAAAATGAACTTTAACGACCTCAAACTACTTCAAATATATGACTGCTTGATGTTAGTGATTGTGAATAATAAAGAATACGTTATAATACAGTATCTGACGAATTTATTTTCTATACCGAGCAAACTAAACACAAAAATTCAGTAAATGACGTGATTGACCATAAGTCAAGTCTAAACATTTTAAAGAAGGACGGCAATAGTCATAAAACAGAACAGGAAGAAAACGTGACTGTATCAACGAAAGATGAGAAAAAATATGTTTAAATTTATTGTGATTAATATATATTTGAGTATATATACTGTTATTAAAAGATATTATTCAGAAAGACGACATACAGATAGCCCCAAACCACATCTACAGTGTGTACCCCAAACCACTTGAAATCGCCTATATTTAATTTGTTAAGTGTCAGAGTAAAGACAGCAAAATGTATGGCTTGTTGATGAATTGTGACAACATAAAAAAATATTTTCATTTTGTATTATTGCTACACCTTTCGATTTCAATAAGTTATTGACCTAGAGAGCGAACCCCGAAAACATCTGTTGCATTGCAACTCTTCACAAGACGCCGATCATGTTTTTGACATGCGACTTCCGTTTGAACTGCCGACAATATCAGTCGCCGCTAAATGCGTTTAATGTTTTGGTTTAAGGCAAAATCTAACTGAAATCTGAATCGGTAGTAAATTATGGTTCAATTATTACAGGTCATTAAGAAGCAGCATGTGTTACACTTGTTGAATTAAAGGTGTATATACTAGAGCTCGCAGGGCCACTTAATTATGACTTTATATTGGAGGTCTTTTAAAAATAAATTTGAGGATAACAATAGTCACTTCCGATTTAATGTTAGAGAAAAACAGCCAGACCTTAAAAAACAATTCGCACCATGAGCGTCAAAATGATTATCGAATCTTGTTCAGCTTTCTTTTTGGTGCAGTGGCATTTCTCAGACATAAGGCGCATTCCTTGCAAAATTAACACCAATTTGATATTTATTTCACAATCGTTTGAAAAAAAATTAATTTCTGTAAACATGGAATATTTTATTGAGTATGTCTTTCGTCCGTATGGATGATTTCATTGAAACTTCACTAAAGGGTTTTTCACCTAGCTCAATTGTGCATATCGTCAGAAGCTTCCACTCGGATTATTTTTAGCCGAGTTATAAGCCCCTTGGTCATTTTTTATTGTTAATTCTATATAATTCTATATAAATATCTTGTCCACGCTTTATCCCCAAAAGCGCCTCGGGGATTTCCATAAATTGTTACCAATCCTAGTTGTGCATATCGTCAGAGATTTATTTTGTCACGTATTAGGCCCTAGATCATTTATACAATAACTTTTATATAAAAATGTTGTCCACGCTTTATCTAAAAATCCCCCTGGCGGATTTAATTGAAACTTCATAGGAATGTTTGTCACCAAGCATATCGTCAAGAGGTTTTGCTCTGAATAAGTTTGGCTGAGTTATGGGTCATTAGTCATTTTTGTATAATTTATATACTTAAGTCTAATCCTTTACCTCCAACCATTTGTGTTTTTCATTTTCACCAAGCAAGTTGAGCATATCGTCAGTTTCTGCTTGAATATTTTCGCAGTTATGGGCCCTTAGTCTTTTTTTCAGAACTTCTTTCAACCGCTTTCAATGTCCAGTGTCCGAATGTCCGTTAAAGAGCGGTAACCTTACAGAATTTACAATGTGTCGCTATTTGTATAGTTTCTGATGTAGGATGTACATATAACCTATACTTTTTGTACGTTTTGGACTTTCTTTACTATTTGAAATCTACAACACTAAATATAGTCAGTCGGGAATACTTACTCATTATATCCAGTGAGGAGCATGGCAAGACTTTTCCAGTTGTTCTGTGAGGCCAGCTTCTGGATGACTTTATTCCAGATTTCATTTCCATTCACACTATCAGGGATGTCAAGTTGGTCCGTCAACAACTTCTCCATGGCATCTGGAAATTAACATTTCTCAAATCAGTCTGTTAAGGATAAACTCTCATCTTAGTTCTTAATTTCTTAAATTATTGCTCTTAGACAATACTGTCACGATCTTCTAATCCTATTAGTTAACAACGGCAAACTTTGACAAAACGTTATACAGTACTAAAGTCCATGAACTGGTATATTCTCGTTAGACTTTTTTCATAAATGTTATAGGTAAATGTTATAGGATGCTTTATCTTGAACTTAATGACTATGTAGTTATTATGATATGGAAAAGGGAATATGCCACAACACATTTACTTGATTTTTGTTTATCCCGATGACGATTTTCAAATGATATTACCTCTACTGGTCGATCGGATAATTCCGATAAACGTTATCACCACTGCATGCCATCGTTAAGGTTTATTAACTGATAACAGTACTGACTATATGTACGGGGAGCCTTTTTACGGACGCTACACTGCACAAATAGCGCTACTGTGAATTTCAAATGATATGGCCTCTACTTGGAAGTCATCCCGTTACGTACGTCGAATGCGTCCGGCCATGCAACTCTGACTACGCTATCGACTGAGCTAGTCGGGACAACTCCCCCAAGAAATAGCGTGTTCGATTATGAAAAAGATGTTTTGTATGCAAAAGGGTAAAAGCATATACATTTAACAAAATCACCGCGCAACTTGAACAAGATGCATTTGTGACTTGACTCCAACCTACCAGAATAAAAAATGCATTACCTGTTGCAGGTGCTCTTGGCACAAGAATGCAAACTTCAGTCAGGAACATGACAATATCATGAATATTTCCTTCCCCACGGAGTGTCAGTCTAAGTCCCTCTACCAGGTATGGCAAAGCTCTTTGTACACCGTTATAACCTCCCTTTACTGCCTCACTGGCTCTCCAGTAACCCTGAAATACAATTGTCATTGTCAAGGAGCTGTGACTATGGCGTAATTGAATGTCTATTATTCCATCTCCTAGTTCAATGATACATACTTTTTATTTGCCTTAAAAGCTCAATAAACTTGTCAAAACGTTTTTTTTTTCATTGTGAAAATTAATTAACCACGTTGACCCTTTTCAAAAGAAAGTATAAATGACCAAATATTTATGTTCTCAAACAATCCCCGATCATTGAGACCCGGTCCGTCACAGTATTTTTGTAGCCCACAAAATTACTAACCAATATTTACAATCACTCGGCGAAAAGTTATCGGTTTTTTTCCGTACGTGGGCCGTAAGAACGCGGTGACGTCATTCTGCATAATTAGCGATCTTCGCCTGCCGAGAGTTGCCGAAAATCAGCTCGGAAAGATTCGCTGTTTGTTTTGTAAACAAGATAAACGATCCGCAAAACATGCTGCAAATCAATAAGATAATACCCTTTTCTTATTGTAAGGTTTCTTTTTTTGTGTTATTATGCATACAGGTGAAATCTAAAATGTTAAGGTTAATAAAAATATGCTGTTTGACAAGTTTATTGGGCCTTTAACTTACGCACGATTGATTACATTTTCATGGGCATTTATGGAAACGCATTTTACATTCTAAGCCGTCTAGCCTCAGGTTGGGCGCTAGTCATAACTTACAAAAATCTTTGTATCGTACTCACCGGCATTCAACGATTATTGCATTAATCGTTAATTACACTAAAAATTACTTAATTTCAGAGTTAACGAGTAAATTAAGATATGGCTGATACTAATTAAAAATGATTTTCAACCATTTCCTTCCCTAAAGTCTGCAAAATCAATTGCAATTAATATTATGAATATCAAATGCAAAATTTAAAGTTAGATATCTAAATTTATTTTAGTAATGTTTTAATGTGTTAATGAGTTGTGAAAAATCATAGCAGTAATTGTAGATGTATATGTTTCGTGGTATGTACGTATACTTTATTTTCGATAAAAAGAAGTAAAATGCATGTATGCAAATCGTGAATCTTCCCTACAAAGCAGAGAGAAAATAAGGATAAATAACATAATCAATTTTAAAATAGTTTTCACAAAAATAACGATGAAGAGATGGGGGTTACCTATTTGTAACGGTCAGTGGCAGAACAATATCCCACTGGGTAAAACAAAACAGGTTTTAAGGCCCTTTCAAATCAATTGCGTTGCCACAGCGTTGTTTAATTTTCCAGAACGCCGTAAGATCGCAAGAAAAATATGATATTTTTAGATAGAGATGTCACGGCGTCCTCCCTGCGACCAAACCGTTGCTACGGAGCTCAAATGGCGTTCTATCGCGTTCCTACGGAGTTCTTTTTGGCAATTGCCTGCACCCTTTCGGCGCGTCCACTGCGTGCACTGCGCTTTCACAGCGCACTTACGGCGCTTACACTGCGTGCATTGCGCATTCACGGCGAATGACATAAATAACGCATCTTGATGTATCTGCTTGACCTGGATATAGGCCAACATAAGGCCGATATCAGTCATAGTGAGATTAGTTTGTTTGCATTTCTTGTACATTTTTACCATTTAGCTCGTGTTTGTCATGAAAACGACAATGTATGGGATAGACAACGAGTGGAGTTATCTATGAAAAATAGACGCGAGCGTAGCGAGCGTCTATTTTTCATAGGTCACTCCACGAGGTGTCTATCCGACTTAGACCACACGACTGCAAAACCCCGAAATTCTCGTGCACAAAGCAATGAATCGCCCAAACTTTACAAGCCGTTACACAAACTTCTTTCATTCACAATTCGTATATAAAAGGAGTCGCATGTTAAACTTAGTTTAACGCAACTTGTGATTTAAACGATGTCACGTTACCCAGCTTAGAATTACCAACTGAAGACTTTTTGGAGTCTCTACCGAGTAAAAGATTTAACAACGTAGAAGAATTCACTGACGAACAATTGCAATAACGCAGGATTGAAAGAATTCCGGTCAGTCATTTAATGATATTAAAAACATGAGTAGTTTTAAAGTTAAGTGTTATGTTTTGTCATTCATAAAAAATCAAATGTTTGTGTGTTAAAAGAATTAGTTTGCCCTTTCACACGGTATGTATCCCAATAATCAACACTCGGAAGACAATGCCAGGCTCGGAGGATAAGAACGGCTAGAGATTTGGATGAGAGTGAGAAAAGCGTAAGTATATTTACTTTTATCTTTTACTAATGCCGATTTAAATCACGTTAGTGATTGCAATCGTTCTAGGCCAACATAAGCTATATAAAACTGCAATGGTTTTTGCAGACAGTCCCTACATTGTGGTGAAAATCACCGAAGAAGGGGGGAAATTCGACCCAATGCTCAAAATTAAACAATTTTCCATCTGTATTTAGGTATTCGAGTGAAGAAAACATAACTATTTGATCCTTTACTGTCCCTCTGTTAATAAACAATCACAACATGGTAACACAGTTCGGTAAAAATGAATCTAAATCTTACTTTTTCTGAAGATGTCAAAGCGAGATGGATAATCACTGGCTTCAGTAAAATTTGTTAAAGATAATAGCTGGCTCAAACTGAATAATCGCCAGGCTTTTAATTTTATCTTCAGGAAAATGTATCAATACTATGCTTTTTATCATTTCTCAACTGTGAAATGACGTTTTATGTTCGTATGTTCGCCTTTGTCCGTGCGTGTGTGTGTCAACAATGTCTTCAAGCGACACCTTATCTAAAAAATATTTTGTGATGAAGGGATTAACATTTGCAAAAGTTCTTTCCTTGACAAATTGTGGTTTCTTTTGCAACCAATAGAAATAACAGATTCAAAATGAGAAATGAAATAAAATGTTTATTAGAAAAATATAATGAAAAGCAGTCGGCATCATTCTGCTAGATGGATAAAAATTAAAATAAATAAAATAAGTCACCTTTAGTGACTTTTCAATTGTCTTTTGCCAGAAAAACGTATATTAGAAAATTTTTGTTAGAATTTATAGCATTTCGTGGTCCACGCCACTATGTACAGGTAACAAAAACACATCGACATCCTTAGACAAGGACCCTCAGAACCGTTTCGCCCCTTACTTGTAAAGCTGTGTTTACCTGATGACGGGCCAGCAGTGGCAATCACTACCACGTGTCGATGTGTGATAATAATAGACAAAATGTCGTAAGAATTGATAAATAAGATTTTAGCGATGTATAAACGATTGGTTATTATTTTTATGTCCCTTTAGCGATTTAAGTGATATTATGTGATGGGATGTTTCCAAAAGGACCTATAGTCCAGTCATTGTACACATTGACCTACAAAAAAGTTCAACAGAAATTATATTGCTTTTGGTATTTAGTATACATTGTTTTGAACAAAATATCTAAAATCTAGAGAAAGCAAACAATGGGAAATTACAAAATAACGCTTTATCTTCTTAGAATTATTCGTTTAAATGTTGATCAAAATGGGGCGCCATTCAAGCAGTTCTTCTGCAAGTTATATCATTTTTTTCTTTTGTTCTCAATTCAGTAGATTTCTGTGGTTTATAAGCTCTTCTATTTGTTTTTTAATGAGCCTATGTCATCACCTGAGCTACGTCTGCATCCGCGCTCGACCTAGTTTTGTGTGTATGTCCATTTTTATCCGAAGTAACAAAGCTATTGCTTTCAGCCTTGGCATACGTACTTACTATTACTGTATTAAGATGACTGTGCAGTTTAAGTAACATAACTCTGGTTAGATTTTGACAGAATTATGGCCCTTTTATGGACCTAGAAACGTGGATAAGTTTTGATCTTAAGTTCCACTTTTCTCTCAAGTATCAAAGCTGTTGCTCTTTCAAAATTACAACACTTGCTAATTATTAAAAGCATCACTTGTGTCTAGTACTGGGTGCGTTTATAGAACCAATGAATGATTTTGAACGTTAACAACTACACTGAAAACTAGCAAACTCAGGTTATCTCAAAAAGGCGTAAAACCTGATATGATATGATATAAAATGATATATTGTACATCTAAATCACTTAAGATTACTACAGTGCAAATTTAAATTGTATGACCTTCATTATTACTTATCAAATAAAGATAATGGGTTGGACAATGACTTCTGGTCCTGGAAGATGAAAAATTTGACTTTAAAACTAATAAACATTACTTAAAAGCATTATGATGAAAAGGTAAGTTTGTTCATTATCCATAAAATTTTTAATGTAGCCACCTATTATCGTCACTGAAGCCATTGATTATCCATTTCGCTTTGACATCTTCAGAAAAAGTAAGATTTAGATTCATTTTTACCGAACTGTTTTACCATGTTGCGATTGTTTATTAACAGAGGGACAGTAAAGGATCAAATAGTTATGTTTTCTTCACTCGAATACCTAAATACAGATGGAAACTTGTTTAATTTTGAGCGATGGGCCGAATTTTCCATCTTCTTCGGTGATT
The DNA here is from genome assembly GCA_038501625.1 of Corbicula japonica. Lineage (NCBI taxonomy): Eukaryota > Metazoa > Mollusca > Bivalvia > Venerida > Cyrenidae > Corbicula > Corbicula japonica. Next base: position 1,317,655 of record JAZAYU010000054.1, read on the forward strand.
TTCACCACAATGTAGGGACTGTCTGCAAAAACCATTGCAGTTTTATATAGCTTATGTTGGCCTAGAACGATTGCAATCACTAACGTGATTTAAATCGGCATAAGTAAAAGTTAAAAGTAAAAATACTTACGCTTTTCTCACTCTCATCCAAATCTCTAGCCGTTCTTATCCTCCGAGCCTGGCATTGTCTTCCGAGTGTTGATTATTGGGATACATACCTTGTTTCAACAATCAATTTGAAATTTTGTAAGATAACAACAACATAAAAACAACAACAATAATAACACAAAATTGAAACTTAAAACTTGTTAATATTAAATACTATTATTGCAATCTTGTGACCATGTATTAAGGGTCCGCTACACCACCCTTGCAAGTTAATCGATAAAAAAAACAAAATTATCAAAATTTCATAACGGCAAAACGCCTTTCAATGAAACTTTGCACAAATGAATCTTAGTTATGTATCTTTATTTTGCACATGACAAGACACGTTAAAACAGTAAGGAAAATAGCGGGATCTCAAAATTCCATAAACATTTTTTGCATAAATTCACAAACACTAAACAACACAAAACATCATTTTAAATGCACACATAATGTAATATGATACCGACAACAATATCTTGTGTCCTTGCGACTTACATTTATAAACTATATAAGATATTAGTAAAAGTGTTTGAACTTCAATTTCCTGGTACCTTCCAGGTCCCGTAAATGGGTGATCAAACCCTGATTTCTCTTTTCGTAGATGAAAGTTATTTACTAAGTACACATCATTTTTGTCAGTATCATTACATTTTATGTGTGAATTAAAAATAATGGTTTGTATTGCTTCGTTTTTGTGAATTCATGCAAATAGAAAATTATGGAATTTTTAGGACTAGCCGTTTTTCTTTACTGTTCTAACTGTTCTTTATATATGTAAAATGAAATATACTAGTAACGCTAATTTGGGCAAGGTTTCATTGAACGGCATTTTGCCGTTATTGAGATTTTGATAACTTTCTTTTTTTATCGACAAACGTGCAAGGAGGAGTGAAGAGGACCCTTAAAATGTAACCAAATACACGTTGTAAATCTATTTACTTTGTTTGCTTAATCGTCTGCTTCGTACTCTTACAATTATCACAAACATGTATCGATAGCTCAGTATGACACTAAGATATCGGCTCTCCACTTATTAATATGAGATAGTAAACGAGAAGCACGTGCTTCACGAACCTTCGTAGACAACGCCAAAGAGTTGTCTACAGGATTTAGACAACGGTAATACTGGCCACTGATTGGTCAGTGGATGGTAGCTGTGGTCTAAGGACACGGTAGAAGCACATTAGGAGCGCAATGATCGCCGTGACAACGCGGTGGAAGCGCACTGGGAGCGCAATGATCGCCGTGACAGCTCCGTAGAGTCGTTGCAAGAGCGCAGTAAAAATAATTAACACTCCGTATCAGCGCCGTAGACGCGCCATTTAGCGCAGTAGAGTCGCAGTGACATCTCAGACAACGCCGTGCAATCTCCGTGCAAGCGCCACCGATTACAACAGCGTTCGCACTGCGACCTCTGTGCGCGCCCGCATAGTTCGAGTGACGTTTGTGGGAGATCTTACTACGGCGACCTTACGGCGTCCCCACTGCCATCTTATCAGAACGCCGAGAGACGGCGTTTGTTTTGCGCATGCACAAAGTGAGCACCGTGGCTAGGCGTTCTATGCGACCCCCACTGCGTCTACTGGCGATGCCACTGCGTTGCTGCGGAGATGCTTGCGATCATACTGCGCTCACCTCGGCGTTCTTGGACGCCGTGGGATCGCCGTGAGAATGCAACCCTAGTGTGACAGGGGTTTTAGGGTGCAACAAATCCGTTTATCCCAACAGCTTCTCATATGAACAAACAAGAATAAGTTCTCCTGGTGAATTAGCTCCGACCCAACCATCAATTCGACAATGTTGCTTTCAAAAGCAAAAAAAATATAAGAAGCTCATTTCTTTGAATTTATGCTATAGTTATAAATCAAATTCACTTAATATACAGTAATAACTAAGTGATCACCACAATTTTACCTTACAACTTTCAGACATGACGTCATAATATTATGAATATACGGTACTTAACAGACACTAGAAAAAGGTTAAAGCGTGTTGTTTTTGCAAATAAGAGGCGTAGAATATTTGAAATTCTGGGTCAGTGATTGGATGGGAAAGTTGTGATGAACAATCATGATGATTTTTTTACGAATCCATTAAAAATAGATGAGAAATACATTGTTGCACTAGTGATCTTAAACTGCAGCTATATTTTTAATTTGAATCCGGGTATCAGCAAGACAACGTTTTTTTTCTTAATTTGTAGTAACGATACCAAACAAAGATGTTTCAGTTTTTATTTTTTCCATTATGCAAAGATAACGTTTACTGAAATCTTTAACATTTTAATAAGTACTAGAAACGCGAACAAGCTGCAAAATATAAACCGCCATAAGATGTTGCACGCGGGACACTGTCATCTTAAATGATCAATTTACGATATAAAATCCAAAATTATCCATCATATATTTAGAAGTTATTTTTTTTGTCAATAAAAATATTTAGATCAAGAAAGTTTCTTTTTTCTAAACTGTTGAGTTTAATACATGTAGCAGAATTAAATCAGATCGCCAACAAGGGGTACACAATATTTACCCTTAGTGATGCATATTACTTTTTTAAAGATAGAGGTTTAAAATTAAAATTTTTAACAAATACATTAATTTAAAGAATCGTCTCATAAAAAATGTAGATTTGCATATATTTAGATATAGGTTTTCATGAACAGACGAAAGCATGAATTTCAGAGCAGTTACAACCGGTTTTCGTTCGTTTTAGTAGAACTTTGTGCTTAGCAATAAGAACAATAATTTTACTGAATTTAGCCATGCACACGTTAATACTTTCTTAGTTATATACACGTCTTCACAAGACCTAGCTGACAATAAGAATTTCATTACATTTGGTTTTGCACATTAGCCAGTTTTCGCAGTTTACAATCTTTTCCAACTTGAGTAAATGATTAGGTGTTATCAAACAAATCAGACCTTTATGAATGAAGGACAAAACGCAATCGCATCAACGGCGTCTCTCTCCGCCTCTTTAAACCGTCGCATTTTGAGAAACACGAGCGACCGGTTACCCAACAGCTTGTGATATTCCTCTGCGAAATGTGGCAGATTTGTGAAAAGTTCTAGGCCTTTGAGAGCTATGGTGTACATTGAGAGAGCTCCTTCTATATTGCGGTTGTTCAGAGCATATTCGCCATCTTTCTTAATGGTATGTATTAATGCATAAACTTGCACGGCTGAAATATCAAAGGTTTAAATTAAATATCCGCATGGCATGAACTTTCTTTTATACGTGCTTCTCTCTGATGATGACATCGGTGTATAATAAGCATTTAGGGTCAGTTTTTGTATTGATGCTTTTTTCAAATGCGTCCTCTTGATCGCTGATAAAATGCTCGGCAATTATGACTTAAAGAGTTTAAGATGAAATGGCAAAGTTTCTTTTATATACACTGTACCGTTAAGATAATGTTCTAAAAATCAAATGTATCTAATAAAAAAAGTATATTGATATGCCATGTATTCGATAACTAGTTTATGCATACCACCTTGAGGGAATGATATAACAAAATACTTTAAAAAGTTAGTTTACAATACATACGATCAGGGGGATATTGCAAGCCCATTTCCACACATCGCTGATACTGATGCCGCTCTTGGTCATTAAGTGGCTTGTATGGCCGGCCAGAACCACCTCCAAGTCTTTGTGACATTGTCTACAGGTTCATGATACCTAAAACATACCAGTCTGGAAGGTGGACTGAAAATCGAAACATTTTTCAAATTCATTTATTTAAACGTATTTAAACAAGACAATATACCTACCTAGGAAACATAAAACAACTGTCAATAAGAGTTTATTGACATAATCTTGTATACGGCTTGTGGTCATGGTAATCTGATAGTCAAACTTTGCATAAAAAAGTGAAATATGCATATCAGGAATGACCACATCCAGTTTACACAGCCTCCCCACACAGCCAAAATGTAGAGAGGGAAATAGAGCATGGTATTGCAGTAATCAGTTGCAAAATGGACGCCACAAACAATGAACGAAAGTGAGAACCCGAGGGGTACTGTCTTGGTACGGTCATTGGCAAAACAAATTGCCACTGGTTTAAACCATGTTCTAGGGTGCACCAATCTTACACTTGCCCCAACAGGTTCTCGTATCACAAAACAAGTATAAGTTGTCTTGGTGAAATAAATCCAACCCACACTAAAGGGCGGGTACTCAGTGATCTTACCGAGACCAGAGCACCTGGAGTAAAATCAGCAAGGACACGATGACAGGGATAAAAGAAACAAATCGAGCTTCTAGGTTCTTTTAAGAAAACATTTCCCCATAAACCGTCATAAACTCTTAAACCCCTGCCATCGTCGTGCAACTAAAGAGGTAAGCATAATGATCAACTGTAGATGGTTTAATCACCAGGCCTGCAGAGCGCTGTAAAATATCAAGTTGGTGACCTTTCTTTTTAAATTTACAGATGGATTTTACGAATAACCTGGAGAAATTAACATTGCCTTTTATCTTCTTAAGTTTATAAATTAAATCTCAATAACAAAATGGCTGTGAAATATCTTGTTGCAATAGTGATTGTAAACTGCACCTGTATTTATGAATTAGATCTGGTTATCGGCGATAAAACTTATATGTCATAATAATGGTTGGAATTATTTTTGAGCCAATGGCCATTCAGTATTTTTCAAATATATCGAACCTTAATTCTCATAATGTTGCGCGTCGGAAATGCGGAGAATGTTTTGTCAGTTACAAAAATAATTTCAACCATTTTGTACGTTATAGTAGATTTAGAGGCTTGTATGAAAAATTAAACGGTCGCCCAGCTGCGCTGGTCCTGACCGTTTAATTTTCATACAAGCCTCTAAATGAACAATAACCTATACGTATAAGATATTTTTGCAAATAAAGTATATTAAGAGTGGGTGTTTGTTGTTTTTACTTGGTAAAGCCCTTTAACACATACATATAAGCTCTTTAAAACGCCTGTATTCACACACAGGTGGCAGTATCATTGTCTTTACCCCCCCCCCCCCCCCCCACTCCCCCCAAAGACCCTGCTACAACCCTGAAAAAATACCTTGGTACTTTCAGTCAACATAGTCTTTCAACATCTACACAAAATTAATCAGAAAAAAAAATCTCATTGTTATACAAACATAATCAGTGACAAGGTAACAAGTCCGCTATATGTCTATTGCCCAAACAATGTGGAACATCAGATATCGTAGATTCTGCGTCTACAGTTCATGTTCAACGTAAACAATGACATCTGCCATTCTTTCAAATCGAATGGTCTTTAATACAATCGGTTACCTCCTTCACATTAAAGAAATGACTCTACACAGGCCATCTTTCTACTTTTCTTTAGTTTTCCGACTCGAAGGAAGCCATTTTGAATATACGGTGCTACTAATCACCCCAGGACACCCCACACCACCCCAAGACACCCCAAGACTCTAAAAAAATCGTAACAATCGTAACAATCAGCATGTAAACAAATAAAATCCTATCGCTAATATAAAATCAACATTATTTTAGGCTAATATGTCCCCTAAATTTATTTTTTTTAATGATATATAGCGATTTTTTTAGAGTTTTCAGGGTTGTAGCAGGGTCTTTGGGGGGAGTGGGGGGGGGGGGGTAAAGACAATGATACTGCCACCTGTGTATTCACATAATATAAATCCAATATATCGCTTATAATAATCCTTTACCCTGTTTAATTGTTATACTAACAATAACTGACCAATCACTTTTTGTCCGAGTCATTTAAAGTGTAGGTTTTGTGCAACGGTTCATTGCACTTTTAGACATATTTTGGCGAAGACAACGAATAAACGTTTGATATCTTTGATATTGTTTATTCCAGTTCCAACATCGTAAGGTCAAAACCCCATACATAGAACCCATCGAAAAATATATGTCGTACAAGCCGAGGCCATACTGCGACAATGGCGCCCAACGGGTTTTGAGGTTGCAAGATTTCGATCGTTTGAACAGAACGTAGAATGTAGATGACCTACATATTTGTGTTGGACATACATGTTTGTTTACCAGTACCTGTGGAGTTACAGTGTAAAGCTTTACCTGTATGACGTCATTCATCGGGGAGTTTTGATTGGATATTCTATCCACACCTCTTTCTGTTTATAAACAGTAGCACGTGCTCGGAATACTAAACCTTCTGTTTATGGCCGATTTACATGGGAGAACGGGTATACCTATCGCTCATCATCATCAACAGCTGATCAGTATCGAATTTAATTACAACGCTGGATAAAAGCTCTTTAAAACGCCTTTATTCACATAATATAGGCGTTTTAAAGAGCTTATATAAATATATGTGTGTGTGTGTTAAAGGGCTTTACCAAGTAAAAACAACTAACACCCACTCTTTATATACTTTATTTGCAAAAATATCTTATCCTATGACATATAACCAATAAAAAATACAATTAAAACACATATGAATGACATATCATTAAAGCAAATTTCTGCTTTTTATCCAATTAACACAAGAAAGGCCGAAGTTTGCCTGTTTTGCTCCTCAGGTATCAAAGGAGAGAAAGCTTGTTACTTGAGCAACTCTGATAGATTTTACTGTTTGGCGTTACATGACACCAACCATCTGCAATGTAAATGGTCAACTGAGCTTTTCTAAAATAGTAAGTATTTAAATGCTGAAGTGAAGAGTACTGAGGACACTATTGGCTAATTATTGCCATAAACCCGCTTACAAAATTTTGCGACAAGGTCTAAACGCAAATTAAGGGAATTTGTTAAACTGAGTACTTCAGACATAGTTAGAAATCGAATCGCAGCTATTGTTGTCGCTGGATATAACTTAAGTCATTATGTACCAAATCATAACTACCAACAGTTTGTTGATGATAGCTTTAACAAGTATCAAGTTACTGACAGGACAAAGACCTTAACCGCCAAGTTAGTCCAGCCGTTTTCGGTAAAATATGGAGGAATTGTTCAAATTCGGTTAAAAGCACCAAATTTTGCACAAAGTTAGCTTTTGATGTACCATTTGAAATGTGATAGAGACCTATTTGATTTCTTTCCAATATGGCCGCTTTTTTCAAGATGGCCGCCAAAATTCATGAAAATGCTGCTATATGAAGGATAAATAAACCTATATTTTCAAGGATGTTCTAAACATTAAAAGCGAATGTAAGCACATCAGACAAATATTTAAGGAGCAAATGGCCTTTTTGTTACAGAAAATTTTCAAGATGGCCGCCAAAAATCTGGAAAATGCTGCTTTTTGAAAAATTTTCATCTTATAGTCACAATTTTGGAGTCTAAACCTTTATTTTCAAGGATGTTCTAAACATTAAAAGCGAATGTAAGCACATCAGACAAATATTTAAGGAGCAAATGGCCTTTTTGTTACAGAAAATTTTCAAGATGGCCGCCAAAAATCTGGAAAATGCTGCTTTTTGAAAAATTTTCATCTTATAGTCACAATTTTGGAGTCTAAACCTTTATTTTCAAGGATGTTCTAAACATTAAAAGCGAATGTAAGCACATCAGACAAATATTTAAGGAGCAAATTGCCTTTTTTGTTACGGAAATTGCCTACAAAAAATATTAAACCGGCTGTAATCATATTTGTTCTGTAATTTAACGCAAAGTAAAGAATGTATTCGAATGTCAAACGTAAGTACAGTGTTTTATTAACTCAATATGAATAGTTTTATATTAACTTAATCCCAAAAAAGGTCTTATCCTTGTAACCATCTATAATTGCTAGTACAGTACTGAAATGACTAATTAAAGTACACAGTCTAATCACACACGGTCACAATCCCCCCAGCCCCGCATTTGCACAGAGCCGTACATGCTAGTTGTGCTTTTACACACTTGTATCTTCCTCCGCAGCCAGGTCCTTCCATCCAAACCCAATCAACAGGTGAAGGTAACACCGGATTGGGGAGAAATGACATGACCCGCTTGATTAGATGCTCTTCTGACATGCTGGTAAGAGAGCAGCAGAAGTTAGTTGTATGAGATCAATAGTCCTGCCCTTCCTGGTAAAGAGATCTTTTCTCGCTTCATTGTCTGATGTGACAGTGCTTGTTTTGTCATAAAGCAGAACAACAAATCGCAAGGTTTGCCATGTGCTGGTCAAGTCGCGAATCTCCTAACTAAATAAAAATAATACATTCACGCCATAATATAGCACGAGTGAATGTACATGTACATTATTTCTGCCTTTGTCATAGGTAAATTATAAATTATTTTCGTATTAAATATTGCTTAAAAGGCACTTTATACCAAATGTTTTAAGAATTTAATTTCAATAACATTTTGCGTGTGCATTATGTCTTCCAATTCATGCAAGTGAACTGTTGATCAGCTTTGGGGTTGGGGACAACTTCAAATATATCCCTGTATACACCATTGCTGGTTCTCTAGGTCCAAAGTGTCGAGCTCTGCCTATGTTTCATGCCTTCAGCGGGTGTGACAACACATCCTCCTTTGCTGGTAAAGGGAAGAAGTCTTCTTGGGAGACGTGGCAAATATGTGTAACTGATGTGTTTGCAGACCTTGGGAATATACCACCACAGGACAGAATAGACCAGCACATCGCAAACCTTGAGCGATTTGTTGTTCTGCTTTATGACAAAACAAGCACTGTCACATCAGCTGATAAAGCGAGAAAAGATCTCTTTTTCAGGAAGGGCAGATCTATTGATCTAATACCACCAACTTCTGCTGCTCTACCAGCATGTCAGAAGAGCATCTTATCAAGCGGGTCATGTTTGGGGCCAGTCACTTCTCCCCAATCCCGTGTTACCTTCACCTGTTGAATAAGGTTGGATGAAAGGACCTGGGAATGCATGGGAACCCTATTGATCAGATCTGCCACAAGCATCAGTTTCCTGTATGGGATTCCTGAAATGTGTATGTGTCAAAGGCTGCGGAGGAAGATGCAAGTGTGTAAAAGCACAACTAGCATGAACAGCTCTGTGCAAATGGAGGGGACGAGGGTGAGGATTGTGACCGTGTGTGATTAGACTGTGTACTTACATTAGTCATTTCTAGCAATTGATGGTTACAAGGATTAGACCTTTTGGGGATTAAGTTATTATAAAACTCTTCATATTGATTAAATAAAACACTGTACTTATGTTTGACATTCAAATACATTCTTACATATTTTTGAAGGCAATTTCTGTAACAAAAAGGCCATTTGCTCACTAGATATTTGTCTGATATGCTTACATTTGCTTATAACGTTAGAACATCCTTGACAATATAGATTTAGACTAAACAATTGTGACTATACGATGAAAATCCTTCAAATAGCAGCATTTTCCAGAATTTTGGCGGCCATCTTGAAAAAAGCGTTGTTTTTTTTAAAGATATCAAATGGGTCTCTTTCACGTTTCAGAAGGTACATCAAAAGCTAACTTTGAGAAAAATTTGGAGCTTTTAACCAAATTTGAACGATTGTTACTGAAAACGGCTGGACTAAGTATTGTCCTAAGTAAGGTCTCAACACAAGTTTGGTTATGATTACTGAAGCAAGACGACTTACTTTATGTTATATTAACTTCTACGGTCGCGTATCTCCCCTCGCCCCCCCCCCCCCCCCCCCCCCCCCCCTCCAATTTATATAGAAGGACTATCGGTGTCTAGATCATTTAAACTCTTTTCTTCAAAATGTTTGAGGATAATTTGTTAGAAGATTTTAAGGTTTTAAGTACGTGTTGTTTTATGCTCTACTTTCGGTTTCAATTATGCCACCACAACACATATATGTCAGATTATTTAATGTGTTTTATATAGCACAAGTAAAGGATCACATTGTTATTAAAATGATAGTAACTTAGTTTAAATAAATAAATCTATAACATTTAAAACATTTACCTGCCAAAAGTATAACAAAAACAGGCAGTTTTCCTCTTAATAACAACTAACTTAAAAGATTTTACGTCAACCGTAAGTATGTGTCAATCCCAACTATGATAATCAATAATCAATCGTTTAAGTATGACGAAACATTTTCAAAAAAGGTTAGTCAGTGGTGAAATAATTTTCCAAAAAGACAAATTACGCTTTGAATTTTTTTGTGTGATATCTGATACTTTATCTGTTAAAATTTTTTAGCCGCTATTGTTTCATGTGATTGTAACTGATTAAACTAAAATAAGAGAAACCGATTGTGTAATAGATCAATGGTGAAAATAAATGGCGGTTGACCGTGTGTCAAAAAAAAACAAAAATAGGGGTACCACTCCTCTTAGATTTTTCTTCTCCTTACATAAAGAAGTAATCGCTGTATGAAATATGAATATTACTTTTTGCACCGAGCTTTCTGAATTGTTCAATAAAACATTATTTGTCGAAGTTAAGTAAACATATTCTTGAAGAAACACAATATAATGGTTGCCCGGCATTATTCCTTCTTCGCTAAACTTGTGTTAGAAAAAATAAGTGACGAGGAAAAAATAAAACAACACCAAACAAAATGAAACATAAAACAATCCGTATGTTGTTTTTATCAAGGTCGGTTTACAGCATACGTGGCGGGGACAGCAGCAGCAGAAGAGATAATAGTAAAATATTTAATGGTAGGTGTATCTTTTTATTTACTTTTTTAATGTTGAATATTTAATATTTGAAAACGATCCGCACTTAAATATTCAAAATTTCCTTTCATCTTTGCTTATAAGGCCTTTCGCATTTAAACAGAAGACTTTTTTACTTGAGTTATTTACAAATTCATTTAGAATGATAGTGTTTCGAAAAAAAGTGTTGATATTTAAAATTTTGGGAGATTGTTTTCTTCTTGTTTTCTGCGAAATATAAATAACTTCCAGTATCGAAAGAAAAATAAAAAGATGACGGTATACTGCGGGAGTACATGTAGATATTACATGTACTGGGTTTATTACACAATAAAGACTACATTTCTAAAACAAATTTATAAACCTTTTCCACTTACACTACCAACCTTTTCGCCGTATTCAGTTATAAATGCATTTATAGCAAGGGATAGTTTTGTATCAACATATTTTGTTTGAGGAAGAGTTATTTCAGCCTTTAAAACCTTTGAAAAGTATTCAAAGTACTTATTTAGCGTTAGACATAGACCTTAATAGGTTTATATTTAGGTTGCGTCATCTGTCATAACTACACATACATGTAGTATTATTTAAACTTATGGTGCTTACACCCCTGAAGTTAATGTAATCTTTTAAAATATTTTAAACGGTAAGTTATAATAAAAATAATAAATATAAATGCTTACACACAGTATCTTTATTCAAACCGAAAGTGTCGATTCATTGGTACATAATATTATTTAAATGACGGATTCCGAAGTAAAATAGTCCGGGATTTTCCAATATTCAAACAAAGACTGTCCGATTTTTCAGATTGTTAAAACTGGAGCGGATCCAGGATCTGGTGTAGGCGGTTGCACTTTAGGTGCATAATTAATAATTGTATGCCCCGTCGAAAAAAAAAGAAAATTACATCTGTATATTCTTTTAAGTGAATTCATACTTCATGGATGTGGACGAATGAATCAAGAACAAGCAACCGGTGGTCATCTGTTTACATCACGTCGGTATAATCTGAATAAAATACCAGTTAACTTTCACTCTCTTACACTATCGGCCAGTACATTCACCTCTGTTATAAGTTGGGACTAGACTAGTATCAACAACTTTTACTTGAACTCACATAAAATGTTCACCAATAACATTTACGATACCTTGGGTTTCTTCGGTTTAGAAAAAAAGATAGTAAAGATTTCTGTCATTTGTTTTACCTCAAGCTTTCAAATTCATAATAATGACTGTATAATGTAAGGCTGTCGATTTTGGTAAAAAAATTTGACATTGAGCCTTTCGCATAGCAGAAAAGTGAGTGTAAGGACCGACAACTCTGCGAAGGAGATTGATTAACTTTATTAAGAGTGAATTATATGCAATGGCTATTCGTGATTTGATCGCCCAAATTAAAGGTTGCAAAGAAAAACAATAACATATAAGAAGATTAAATGTGACGGGTTTTTTTTCGCTGAAATGGACAGAAATATCCCGAAAAATAAATCTTCAAGAGGTGACTGAGAAATAAGAAACCTTATTTTGAAACCATGCGTCACTAGAACAATTAAGAAAGTGCGAAGAATAGACTAAATTTTAGCCCGTAACGTATTTGACAGAGTTTTGAAACAAACAGCGTCATTATGGATAAAGTAAGGTTGTGGAGTTAGAGGATATGACGTCAACAAATCAAAACAAATTCTGAATAAAAGACTAGGCCCAAGCGAAAACAAAACGATTCCGATCGAAATTATTGATGATTACGCAAACGTGTCAAGGGAAAACAATTTAGTTTTCGATAGGTTGGAAAGAGACTTTAAGAACAGATTTTGATGTACGCTTTTAGCTTCATAAATTGTTACTTGAAAATAATATGTAGGATGCTCTGTTTGTATCAAATGAACAACTAGACCGAAATATCACCATAGAGGAAATAACCTACGATGTCATGAAATCAAATTTTAAATCAAAGTCTGCCTGTGGCTACGCCGAGATATCGTGTAGCGTATTGAAATATCCCCCGGTAATAGCAGTTTAACATCAACTCTTTCAGTCATACATGTATATATTTGATATAAGAATGATTTCATCTGCATGGAGAAGAACGATTATAAGTATGCTTATCAGTTATTTACGTCGGATCAACGAGTCAAGGGTTATATACATTATTTTGATAAATCCATCAATGTGCCTTGATTAATGCTCTGTGCCTTGATAGATATAATCAGATGCTTTCACTCATATGAATAAAGAGATGACGAGTTTAATTTTGAAAGTTCACTTTGAAAATATTTCAGTGCCAAGGAAGAACAGCGAGAACAGTATAAGATAGTAATATATCTCACTGAGTGAGCTCCGGAACTCTTATATTTCATGATTGACGAAGCCACAAGGTAAATTACTTAATTCCGGAGTTCACGAATTAAATATCTTAATAACCTCCCAACAGTAAGTGTATCTTACTGCTTCCAATATGACATACTATTTCTTAAAACCTGTTATCAATCGGGGAACTTTCCTGTTCGGGAAAGTTGGGGATTCCCATTTCACTTTCCCGATCAGGAAAAATTTAATTGAAAGAAAACACACATTTTTTATATACCTTGGGGAAGGAGCTTAGGGCATCACAGAATACGTAGGAGCTACATATTATTTGCTTGTATCTGTTCTCAAAACAATGATCTAAAATTCTACCGTGACCGAATAGTTAAAACGTTTAATTCTATGGGTATTCAGGAGTTTGAACATCTTTCTTATCATGGGCCTATGATCATACGACTATTCTCAAATCTTAAGCATCCGATTGGCTTCAATGGCGACTGTTCTCCAATCACATGCTGAAGAGTTCCAGTATGGTCGGGGGAACATATATTACTTGTTTTGCATTTGCAGTAAACATTTAAGACATTCAAACATTGTATTAAGCAGCCACCCAAGGCAGTGACAAAAAGTGGCGGCCTAACACAGTTGGCTGTTTAAAAAAATCAGTTTAGGTCATATTCAAACTGGCTGTTCAAGATATGTCGTTGATGAATGCAGGTGGCTGCTATGACAGGTCCAACTGTAGCTGAAATCGATAACAAAATCCCCATATTTAAACAGTAACTTGTTTAACTTTTTACACTTTTATTGCTTGGATAAAACGTGTAGGTCCAGATCAGCTTGCATATTCATGCCATCTGATCAGGATCTTCACTGATTGCTTTTAGATCTTTTAGGCTTTCTATTACCAAGTTTTAAGCAGTGCAGATCCAGATTGGACACCATGGATGTGCTGGCTGATCTGGATATACACTCATTTCACATGATTTAAATGACATATATGGAGTTAAGGGTAAAATTTATAAAGAGCAACGATCAAATATAAAAAACCAACAACAAAGAGATTTTCACATTGACTTAGCTAAATTTCACCAAAATAAAGTTTGTGTTTTGTTATAAAATCTTCATTAAACTACAGAAATTCACAGAATATCTGTTGGAATTCTACATTTTGTTTGAATGTAGGCTATATGATCGTCATACGTCTTACGATACTTTTCCACATTGTTCAGTTTCTCACACAAATGACACAGGCACGTTGGATGATATCGTATACAGTATTTATCCTTTTCACGCAAATATCTGGTATACAGTTCTTCAGAGGATGCAATTTCCATTAAGTACTGTGCCAAGTGCTTTGGAGATTTAAAATTAGCGGTGTTTATAAAAGTGTTGTTCGGAAGATGTTTATCATAATCAAGTCCCCCTCTAACAACCAGCACTGTGTCAAGAGGAAAATTATAGAAAAACTTTTCCGTGATGTAATCTTGACAGATGCTGTTTTCAAAACTGAGATAAAACTTATAGTCATTGTTGAGCATGTGTTTTAATTTTGAATATTTAAAGTAAGCTTTATTTTTGCTGCATTTTCCAAACACATCAACTTGAAGTCCATATTTGCTTAGTTGAGACACGTACTGTTCTCTTTTCCCTTTGGTATTACAGTTGCTGACTGCCCAAGCCACCATTTTGCTTTTACGGTGAAATATCGCACTGTAATTTTTTTCTGGTATTGAAGGTCTTGTATCAAGTGTTGAGTATGGATTGAAAACGTCAGCATCAAGTTCGTAAGAGGATGACCAGTTCATTGTGTTTCTCCAACTGATGTGTTTATATTCAGTTCTTGCATGGTTAATTGGCGACTCCCCATAATAAAAGATCCACACTTGGTCAGGATTCCGTTGGCTCTTTGGAATAGGTGGCGCTTCTTCGAGTGGTTCTGTCAATGTATATATTATTGCATCAGCGGTATGCAATTCAGATCTGCTAGTCGTCACTCTGCAGTTGCTGTACAGACACCATTCTTGAAGCACAATATTTATTCCGGTTAAGTTATAAAAGTCCGGCATATTGTAGTACAGAACCTGTATCCTCTTGCTGGAATTCAGTGTAGGGCTGCTGATAGACTCCCGCGTAGCATGGTAACAGTCCACCAGTCTGTTTGGTGTCCACTCCTTCTGTGTCACATAAAACGGACTGTCTACACTGTTGCTGATGACGTAAGCAGTGTTGTTGTTGTGAAGCACCATCTGTGAGATCATATTCATGCTAGACAACTGCAGAAAACAGTACACACATACTAGAGGAACCAATAACAGAGCAACGTTACGACTCAGCAGTCTGAAAACACATGACTGTCTCATTAGAGCACACATTTTGCTTTCTTGTTCTAAGCTATAAACATTTCTTTCTCAAATGATTGCATATTTAAGTGTAAAAACGTGTATTTTGAAACCACAATTCTTATAAAATGTTTGATCACTTCCTTGTTGTAAGTTAAATTTGATGACTTTTTATTTTTGTCGTAGGTCACACTTTTTTTCTGAAGCATATTTTTGCAACTCCTTAATAGTTTTCAAACAAACGGGAATCTAGACAACTAGTCTAGAATCTTGAAATAAATTTTGTAAAAAATTTATAACTTTATATCATTAGAAGTTGATTGTGTTTGTGTACCACCAGAAAAGAAAGAATCTTATCTGAACTTCATTCAATTTTTCATCTCAATATGGCTTAGTGTATTGTGACGACGAAATCGGTTGACATCAACTTGAGATTTAAAGGTCAAGTAATGTGCTAATATCTTGGCTAATTTAATAACTTGTAACGGGAATTTTACTTAAAAGTTATAATTTTTTAAAGTGTTATCACACTATGTGGACATGTTTGCGACATCTGGAGTTGTAACACTGTTACTGTCAATGGAGTATTTTACTGTCAAATAGCTTCAAGCAAATGCAGTTAAATTAATTACTCTTGGTGTTGAGGAAATGCAGTGATATATTGGTTATGATCTGTGCAGGTCAAATCATAGATTATTTGTGACCTCAGAATACATATACAGTTTCACTGGTTACACTTCCTACTGCAATATGCGTGAAATAAAACCACAAAAAAGCTATATAACATGTTTAGCTTTGCTACTGTAAAACATGTGAGATTAATATTGGCTAATACCATCAAAATTCGAATTATGAATAAATTACTGAATCAATCACAAATGCTGGTCAGTGATAAATTACATCAAAAGTAGTAGCTTTCTGTGCACTGCATTAGACCAGTGTTTGTCAGTGTGCTGTTCAAAATTGTGTTGTACATGTGTGTTGGAACACTGTGGCAGACAGGCAGGGGCATTCACAGATGTTGTCCAGTGTCTAAACTTATCACAGATTAGTTACTTTGATTTACAGTTTGCTTTAATTTGCAGAAAACCCCAAGAGATACAATGCATTGCTGGAGATTCTACACCTCATCTATATATGTGGATTTGATATAAAACTGAAAGCATTCGGTCAACCAATGTCAATACTTGTTTCCAAATCTGGTGCTGCCAAAGCTATTGCTAAGCAGCTTGGATGGCAAGAAACTTTGTCCAAGCTATTCATTCATCATCCAATCGCCATGCCATCCAGTGACCTTGACCCTGCTGAGCGTGATATCACCATGGAAACACAGACTGCTTGTGAAGAAAACAATAGTGCAGCAAACCAGTCTGAGATTAAGTCATAGAAGGGAGGTTATTCTAATATTTATACAGAAAATAGTCCTCTTTTATCAGAAACTTTTGCAACTGAACAAGAAAGTGCAATTTCACCAATAGACTGTGCTCAAGCAGAGGTTAGCACCTCAACAGATGTCGCGTAAACGGGTGACAAACGTTGATTTCTCTCTTCGTAATCGACAGTTCTTTAATCACAAATGCTGGCCAGTGATAAATTACATTAAAAGTAGTAGCTTTCTGTGCACTGCATTAGACCAGTGTTTGTCAGTGTGCTGTTCAAAATTGTGTTGTTTATGTATTATGGAAACACTGTGGCAGACAGGCAGGGGCATTCACAGATGTTGCCCAGTGTTAAAAAGGACAACAGTTTTTGTCAGTATCATTAAATATATGTAAGCATTAAAAATAATATTTTGTGTTGCTAAGTTTTTGTGAATTTATGTAAATGGAATTTTAGGGAATTATGAGGTCTTGTTTTTTTTCTTCACTTTTCTAACCTATTTTATAAATGAAAAATGAAGATAAACTTATTATGAATATTAGGGCGAAGTTTTGTTGAACTGCATTTTGCCATTACAAAGATGTATATAATATATTTTTACCGCTCAGTGCAATTAGGACTGGAGACGACCCTTAATGCCAGTATCTATATAACTAAACACCAGTAACAAGACAATACTGTCAAACGTTTTATTGCAACAAAAAACTACATTAAACAACTGAAAATGAAAAACAAATCAAATAAACAAAATAAACGTATTATAAAGAGCAATAAAGTTTAGTAACAGGAAGCGTCCAGAGGAAGCCGATTGCAGTAGCTTCCAAAATGTGTATGGTTTGAATGTGCTAGATGTCGGCATGATTTATAGTTGAAGGTGTAGTCATTTCAGAAAAGAAATGTCAGATTCAACGAAACAGCATACAATGTTACTGGGATATAACATTCAACTAACAAAAAATGTCGGGGATAATGGATGATCTTTTGACTAAATAAGCGATCATTTGTGTAAACTTATCAAAACCTCCATTTCCAGAATACCCTTATGTCCTTCCTAAACATACAGTTACAAGTGTTATAAATAATTCTGTTTGAAATCACCTTGTGGAAAAAATGTTGTTTACCATATTAAATTTAGTTGAAGTTTTATTGTTTATATTATACGAATCATATATGTTTTTGAGTGGCCAGTGTATGTGCTCAGTGCACTTGACCTATCAATACTTTGAATGAATCCCATACACCTTACAGATACTATAATGCCCATGGGAAACTAATAAAAGTCTTAAAAATTGCTCTTACTACAGAAACAATCTTATTAAAAGTGTAAATTGAAATGAAAAAAAAACTAACATACTAAAACAAAAGAAAAACCGTTTGCATGAGAACTCTGACATTCATTGAATATATAACAAAGCAACTCATACCTGAAATAAGTATATGCTGGTCTACAGTGTTTAGTGCCTTTCCTTGAATTTCTTGAAAACCCTAACATTATTTTGACAAATTTACACTAAACATTGTAGACCAGCATATACTTATTTCAGGTATGAGTTGCTTTTCTTTTGTTTTAGTATGTGCTTGGTAATTAGAATATGAATTAGACTAAATTGAGCTTGCAAACATTAACTACACCCTAACCTAACCTTAGCTAAATACATTTCTTTACTAAAATCTAGGTGGCAATAAGTATTTCCCCCAAAATTCAGTTTTGAAATTTTAGCCACTTTTCGCCATTTGCAATGTTTGCGACTCCTTAAGCAATGTTGATGGACAGACAGACTACAATTTGAATGATTGCATGGTTGCAACTTTGGTACACTCTTACTATATTACTGGGTAACCAAGTCAACAATTTCTAAACTGTATCTGTATATAACAATTTCCTTCTTGTAATGGCTTTGACTAAATCTCTACTTCACTACCACGCATTTAAAAATAGGAAAATATAGAAAATAGAACTTAATTCAACATTGTAAAATAAAATTTAACAATCTTCTATCTCCCTGTTTTCTAACACTTTTTGTCATTATCATGATTTCTAATAAATGATACAGACAAGGTCTGTAATTGGTATTAATTGTAATAAAACATTTCTAAAAATATATCTGATGATTGTTAAACAGCTGCCTTTATGAGGAATTCTCTGGATAAGCATGTAAGTTTGTTTACACATATTCACAATAGAACAGATGGCACAGATGTGCCAGCTGATCTGGATCTACAATGTTTGCTCATGCACAAAGGTGTATATATATGGAGGAAAGAGTTGAAATAAAAAAACTCATAAAGACCACTTGAGCATTAAGATCACAATTTTACTATTTGAACAACCTCCAAATTAAGGCCACCCAATTATTAAGACCACTTTGCTCAATGATGGTCTAAATATATAGTAGGCTGATTGTATTTATATTATTGACAATTATTGACAATGACCATGTCAAGCAATGCAAGCCTTCCCATTTAGCCAAGTTTGTTTGTAACTTCTTGTTAAAGAAGTTGTAAGAAATAATACATAATATAGGGAGCAGTAAGTTGCAATAACTTTTGGAAGTCTTTTTTAATTTACATGTCAATTTCATGCATCAAAACTTAATTTGCATAAGACAATTCAGATCAGAAATTAATGAATAAACTGGTTGAAAACTTGTACACAGATATTACAAATGCTGTTCTTACTTGGCACTGAAATATTGTCAAAGTGGACTTACACAACTAAACTCATCATCTATTTCCTAATTCAAGTGAAACATTTGAAAATATCTATCAAGACACAAAGCATTCGTCAAGGCACAAGGTTGGATTAACCAAATCAAAATAAAGTAGATTAACCCTTTCCTCCATATATACGACTTTTATGGCATGGTCTGTGTTAATCCAGATCTGCCAGCACAGATGTGCTGTCGGATTAGTATCTACACGGTTTGCTTTGAAATTCAGTCGTTTATTCATCTGTTTATATCTGACAAAGAAGCCAACAGTGTAGATTCTGATCTGACTGCACACTCTGTTACACTATCGGCTCATTACATTCACCTCTGATATAGGCTAGGACTACTTTCAACTACTTTTACTTTGACTCAAAGAAATAGTTCACCAATTACATTTACAATAGATTGGGTTTCATCGGTTTAAATGAAAGATTGTAAAGATTTCTGTCATTTGTTTTACCTCAAGCTTTCAAATTCATAATTATGACTGTATAAAATAGGGCTGTCGAGTTTGGTAAAAAATCTTGACAATGAGCCTTTCGCAGAGATGTAAAGTGAGTGTAAGGAACGACAACTCTGCAAAGTAGATTGCTGTCTGCACTGATGTGCTAGCTTATTTGGATTTACACTGTTCACACATGCGAAAAAATGCGTATATATCGAGTAAATCTTTAAATATTATATGCCAATTAGTAAGTAGTAATACAATATATATTCCTCAAAAGCAATCAAAGGTTGAGTTCGAATATACTAAATTAATTCTTGGTTCGAAGATTAGACAGCACAAACAAACTATTGTTATAACGTTCTACTTAATGGACAAGTGTGAATAGAAATGTATGAAAAAATAGTTATTTGATATCACTTGCTCTGCAAAGAAACTCTTGTTGCATTCCAACTTTCTAAACGGATGCAAATGTTTTATTAACTACAATTATATCAACTTGTTCAAAGTAAGTTAAAATTACACGTTAACGAGGTACTTCAATGTTCTAAACACATCACATTATACAAAATTGGAGAAGAGAAACTATGTTATGTCTCCCGTGGTGGGGTTAGTGACTAAGTCAGGCTTTCGTTTACCAAATTGTTAAACTTTTATCTAAATACTGGACTTTACATGGCAATTCTTTTATGTTGATGCTCGATGTATAATGATGGTTTAAGTGCAAGTTCTCGAATTTCAACATTTCACAAGGTCACTAATGAAATATTTTCCCTTTTCCTCTTCCGCGTCTACTATATATATAATTGGGTTCTTCTGGGCGTTGATTTCTTCACCACAGGGTCAATATCTTCCAGTTCGCCGTCCCAGTTTTCTGCATGTGCTAACACGGCGCTTGCTGATGTGCTCACTTGCTTTGCCTTCTCTTTCTCTTTCTACAAACAAGGACAAGAGACAATTTCCATTCAAATGCATATTGCACAGTATACGCCATTTATACTTCATTAAAACAAATTCAACAGCTAATTTTGGTGTTGACCCACAGGTGTATATCAAAAGGGGGATCATTGTGATTGTGAACCCCTCTTTGGGTAGCTATATTTAATTTTCATGGGGATTTTGTAAGAAATTTGAAAGGTATAATGTAACAGCTTTAAGGCAACCAAACAAATCCCCTTTTCAAGAAACCCTGCATCCGATCCCGATGACCTGATAAACAGTAAGGTTCTCAAATTAACAAACAATAACAGGTTAGTTTGTAGAACTGATGCAGCTCAGCCTGTTAAAATATCTTGACAGATTTACTTGTAAAAAAGCAGACAAAGCCTATATTACATAAAACAACTAGTAGAAGTATTTGTTATTCGAACTGAAATAAGTTCCCAATACATGCTATCATGACACTTGACAAGCCGTTATATCTATTTTAAAACAGCATTATAAGCAGTTTCAAACAAAGAACATGAACCTGATGCTGTTTATATAATTCATTATCAGAAAATGATCTTAAGTGAGCTCTAAAAGCAAAGCAAAGGGGCTAAAGGTTTTGGACATGTTTTAAGGATTACCTGTTATGACCAAGAGCATAGTATAACATTTACCTGTTTGAGTTTAAGGTGGACTTCCTCTACATAGGGCTTTACAGTCCTAAAGTCGTCTTCTAGTTCCATCACTTTCTGCTCGACAAGTCCCACTGTTACAGACCACATACGACTCTTCAGTAATAGTTGAATTTCTTTCTCTACCAGCTTACCCTTTCTAAACATTCTTTCAATGGCCATGTATTCTCGGCCGAAGTTTTTTTCAACGTTATTATAGTCTGCTAAATTAAAGATGGGATTATAGAGAAATGAATTAATGACTCTGAGTTTTGGAGCTATATGCTGCCTGTATTTGTTCTTAAAGCTCTGCAATTCCAAAGCTTTCTGAATATGTCGATGTTCCTTCATATGTTCGGATCTAAGTTTTTGGAGAAGATGTTTTCTCAATTCTGGTGTATCCAACTTGCCTTCCTGTGAAGTGTGCAACTTACATTTAGCTAAAAGCTTATCTCCGAAAAACACTCCACATATTCCGCACATTTTGTCATCTACTTTGATCTCTTCAAAAATGGCATCTGATTCCGTTCTCTGACTAGTTTTGTTCGCCTTTTCTTTTCTCAGCTTCCTCACTATCAACTTTGCCCGCCACAATCTCTGTACTAGTAGCACGGCCTTCAAAATCTTATTGTCCTTTATCCGAGTCCCCTTGTCCATTAGGCCACTTTTAATCTCGTCTTCATCCAGATCAACTTCTACAGATATCTGCTCTCTGTATGGCTTTGCTTTATGCATGTTGCCTATAGTCCTCTCATTGATGAAGGTTTGTGAAAACAAGCTCATATTCTGCAGAGAGGTCTTTTCAATTGATGCTTTCTTTCCCCGTGCCCATTTGCAGACTTGAATCTCCTCGCCTAGACCTCTCTGCTGTAACAAGGCACCCAGCAATGTTGCTACATCCGATATTCCTTTACATGTCTTGACTGCTTCCAGAACCTGCTGAAGCCTTGGTGATAGTGGGGAGTGAAGGTTGATGTGACACATTGAGGACATAAGGCTGCTCTCACTCTCCGGAGGAACAGTCTTTCCAACATTACACACCAGAGTCATGTTAAGGATTAACAATCTCTCAAGAAGGGCATAGTTTGACACATCTTCTTTGCATGACTGAACAATCTTGTCCGGAATTCTGATGCCCTGTGCATACCCAGAAACTACAAAACAGAAACCTTTCAGTCGGTCTACCAGAAGTTTTTCAAAGAACGTCTGTTTGTGATAACATGGAGCCCAAAAACCTACGGATTCAAACACGGAATAACCAGAGCTAGGGAAGGTTGCCTGAATAAAATGAATCAAGGCAAAGTAGTTGTTTGGCAAATAGAACTTAAAGTCTCGGAAGTTCTTTGACTTCAACTTCGCAATGAGAAATATGGATAAACATGTAAAAAAATTCCAGCCACATGATATATTGCTTTATGTCTGGGTAGAAGTTGTAATCAGTGTAAGATCTCGTGCTTAACTGGATCTGAAACTTACTGAATTTCACAACAGCTTCCATGAGATCAGGTACGTTACTTGATAAATGTTTATAAGCATCGTAGAATCTACGTGCTACACATGTGACGATAACCTTATCCCTATAGCCTTGCTTATCACGGGACATTATCAATGTATAGTGCATTGTGTTCTTCACTGTTTCTGAACGCGAAGCAATCTCATTATCAAACAGCCGCTCTAATTTTGTCATCTCTTCAGACGGAGAACGATCAAACTTCCTCTTTCCCGTGTCCAATCCAAACAAGTGGTACCCGAATTTGTAAAGCAAGTATACCTCAGTTTCTCGCGCAGCACTGGATCGCAGTTTCATGTTTCCATCTGTAAAGAGATTCCACTTCTCCTGAAGAAACTTCTTGAAATGAACCACCACCTTATCATTCCTCCTAATATACTCCAACAACGCCTTACTTTGGTTTCCGACTAACAATGGATGCCCAGCGGTCGGCATGAGATCATTCCATAAGGTTACACATGCATGGTACTTGATGTTGGGATCTGCTGTCTCCAAATAGAGATAATCTTCCAGGGCCTCTCTTACCTTCGGAGGACTCTTTCTCTTCAAGTTTGCTGCCTCATCTATGAAACTTGCTTCATATTCCATCAACAGCAAGTCCATGTTAACAAGCTTCTTGAAACTTGCCTCTGTTTGTGGTGTATGCATCATGATGCATGGCTTATCCGAATTTCCCTTATTCGGACATTCTACTCCAGCTTGGAAGTAATCACAAACCCGAGTAGCATCTCTCATCTTGTTCAAGGCAAGCTGGATCGGCGAAAGCCAAGTTTTTCCTCTTTCAAGCAGAAATAAAACAATGGCTTCATAGGTTTCAGTCTTGCTGATTTCTACCACATAGTTCGTCCCCTCTGATTGGCTCTTGAACAAATATGGAAGCATATTTAAACAGAGAGGCTTTTCTTTCGGGTGAATAATCAACTTGTCTTGGGTATGAGGTTCTAGACCATACATCTGTTGATATTTCAACACCTTCTCTCGGTTGGTCTGTGTACATGGATTCAACATAGCCTGGCATACACCAAACATATAATCTATCCCTTTCACAGTATGTTGTAATACTTCGTAATTATTCATATCGCCAATCTTTATCAGTAAATCTGTACATTCAACTAGGCCTGCTGCACTTGGAAATGATTTAGAGTGTAGAAATCTCCCCCATGCTGGTTTGATGTGCTCAAATTCACCTGTAAATTCAGCTTGCAACAAGCATATTTGACCAGTCATATCTTCATTATTACAACCTCGGGACATTTTCAGAGCATCCCTAAGTCCTTCATTTAGAAAATCCCTATTCTCTTCGAGCTTGTCGTTTTTTTGACAGGAGGGCTCTGCACGTTACAAGCAAGCTTCTAGCTATCATATCTTCCTTAAGTGATTTCTTGGCCATTTTAACCGCTTCATCAAATTGACCACAGTTTAGCAACAGGTTAGCTGCATTCTCAATCTGACCTGCAATGCAACGGTATGCATTTAATGTAATTTAATAACCATGTTCGAATCAAACTAATTTAAATAATGATTATGATCATTATGAAAAAGGACCTAATTTAGAGTCAGTCTTTTCATGGCAGTTGTAGATAAACGTATTGTAAGCGAGAAGGGAATGTGTACTGTGGTGATAATATAGCGATACATCAGAATTTGTTTGGTTTGCTTCGCTAAATAGAAGTATGTTTTGAAGAATAATAACGATTATGTGATATTTAAGTACTCTTATCCGAGGCTTTTATATATTTAAGCTTTTATTTCATGTTCTTATTGGCCGAATATTCCAACACGCTACAGTTTGTTAGTTTTTCTCCTTTTTACGACAACCAACCTGACAACAATAACAACAATAAAATAACGCTCTGCTGTAGTAATTATGTATATAGTATGCCACTGGGGGTTTAATCAGGCTCTATGGTGAACCAACCTTACAGTTGAACAAACAAGTACAGTAAAAGTTGAAACAGCGAAATCCCTTCCATAAGTCTTTAATGATATTCATTTTTTTACTTTGGAGTAATTTCATCAAGACATCTTGTACTTCGTTTGTTCAGATGAAAACCTGTAAGGTTGGTGCACTCAAGAACCCGATTTAAACCCCCAGTTGCAAATTGTCTTGGCAATGACCGTTCCAATGCGGTAACCCTCTGGTTCTTCTCACTTTCGTTAATTGTTAGTGACGTATATTTTGAAACTGATCACTGTATAACCATTAATGTGTGGAAAGGCTGTTTCTACTGGATGTGACCATTCCTGACAAACATTTTTCACTTGTTTCAGTACAAATGTTATTTTAAACATTCGAGAAAGAGACATGCAACCCAGTACGTCGAACAAGATGGGTGTTCAGCTCAACATTTGCGTCATCCTCGTATATTACGTAGGTTAAATAAACAACGTTAACATGAACCTGTTGGAAACATCATGTTTGTATTTTCGAAAAATAAATGAAAACATGGTCAGAAAAAGTAAAACAATGAAATAATCCGGAGTATGGAATGGCGTGTGTTGATAAAAATGACCCATAGATTTAGGCTTCATAACATTACGTCATAAGAAGTATATAACTTATATAAATTTAAGTATATAAATGAAGTATATCTAGGTTTTCATTTGAAGAATTAATAGGAATCTAAGATTGTTTTGTAAAGAAAATCTCTGATTGAAAACTTCTGAAACTGACAAATCACAAAGAAAAATCAATTTTTAGTAACAGTTAAACGATGTACATCAAAAAAAATTTAAAAAATATTGTCTTGCGCGGAGCAGAGGTGGGGTACAAACATCAACCCGGACCACCATATCCAACACTTCAAGAAATTAGTGTCGTGTTGAGATCAGAAGTGTAGGAAATAAAAAAATAAAAAGAGGGGAGGGCCCAACACCACTTCCGGCCAATCCCTGAAAATGAGACTGCCAGTCTGAATTTTGTGAGCAATTAAAAAATGAAAAAATTAATATTTTTAGTTGAGATAGATGGGAATACCACCGACCCAGACCCGCCTCTTACCTGGAGAATTTTTGTCAGTTCAATGTGATTATTCAAGGTAAAACAAAGAAAAAAAATTATTTTTTTTTGGGGGGGGAGGGTCCCAAACCAGACTGATACCTACGCCAATTACCCACACCCTATACTAAACTTTAAAAGTGTGACCTTGTCAGTTGAGGTAGGTCAGTGGTTCTAGGATGCAAAACTCTGTTTTATGGAGGGGAACAACTCTTGTATGCATCTAAGCTGAAGTACAGTCTTTAAGTACTGAACTAAACTCCGATAGCTACATTTTGGCATTTTTTGATACTTTATACCCTAGGTGTGACCATGAACTTTGAGGTAGGGCCATGGTTGTTAAACAAGACATTTTCTCATATTAAATGAACACTTGTGTGGAGATTTGTTTAGTTTCAAAGCTCTTTCATAAATGGATATGGAGAAAAAGAAAACTGAAAAAAAAACTAAGTAAAAAGGGGCATATAAACTATGACAAAATACATTCAAGAGTTATAAAACTTGTCCTGATTATTGCTGCTGTGATGTCAGACAACTATTTATTTATATTTATTTCAGTCTCCATTACATACATGGCATACAAACAAATATACAGTAATATACAATGGTGATCCAGTATGTAACCACTCTGAAGAGTTATTAGAGACTATTAAAAAATTATAATATATTAAAATTCACCAAGCTATCTACAAAGTTAGCTTTAACCATTGCTAGTCTTATAGCCCAACATTATTGATTAGCAATAGTCATTACATCACAGTAAAATAATACATGATTGCAGTAAAATACAGTTAAACTTCTACAATGACTATATACATGTACATTTATAAAAACATTAAGAAGTAGTGTGTGATACAAACTGGCGCCTTTTGTCGAGTATTAGATAGCAGGTCTTTGCAGTTAAATTAACAATTGTTTCCTCATGAAGTAATAATTTCAGCTTTTCCATATCATTTAGACTATCGAATGCCTCAAATATGCTTTCTGCTTTTCGCAACAATTCATTTCGCACTTCACTATATAACGGACATTCAAGTAGGACGTGCTTCTCATCTTCTACAACATTAACAATACATATGTTCTTGCAGTAAATACAATGTCTCTGGTCATATGGTACATTATTATATCTACCTATCTCAACATTGATTGGAGCTGTACCGCTTCTGAATTTGGCTATTGCACCTCTATGTGTTCTATTTAATACTGTTTTACAATAGGGTTCGACTTCGAAGGTTTGTTTAAAACATTTATAAAATCTAAGTTTATTTCTCCCATTTCCTCGATTGGAATTAATCCTATGTACTTCACTTCTCCAATTTTCAACATATTGTTCATTTAACTTTTGTAGAAGATTATGACATATCACTGTTTTATTTGAATACTGTGTTATATCACAATGTTCTACCATATCAAACTTTCTAAACATTTCATCAACTTTAAAGTTCCAATTTTTACAGCTTCTACCTTTTACTCTATGTGCCCACCCAAAAATCTTTTTATTCAGTCTATTATCAGACATATTTACTAGTCTAGACCATTGGTTTATTATGGCGTTTTTGGTTTTACATATCATTGGTTGCCAACCAATATCACCATTGACGGCAGCATTTGGTGTATATTTTCCAACATTTAAGAAGTAACGTGCCGCTCTATGTTGAACTGCATTTATACAACTAAATTCTTCATGTGCCCAAATGCTAGCACCATATGTGACAATTGGAGTTATTGTAGATTCAAACAACTTTGTAAATGCTTGATATGGGAATCCACCAATTGACCTGGCTCTCGCAATAAGTAGTCCAAGGGCACTGCTGGCCGCCTGGGCAACAGCTTTTGCAGTCACAGCATAATCCAGATGCTCAGACAAAACAAGCCCAAGATATTTATATTGAGAGACATACTCAATTTGTGCATTTCCACATTTAAACACATAACCACATCTATTCACTGATGGATTTCTAAAGTGAACTATATTTGATTTACTGGCATTTATACACATACAGTTAGAAACACACCAGTTATTAAGCTCATCTAGCAGACATTGCAGATTTAGCGCATTGTCAGATAATAAGACTATATCATCTGCAAATAACAAAATTGAGCAATTAACACCATCAATATCAATACCCTTTCCTAATACATCAATTTTGGTGGCTAGATCATTGATATACAAATTAAATAACATGGGTGATAGAGCACATCCTTGTTTTAAACCTGTTTTGACATGGAACCAATCTGTATAAAAATTATTAACTTTAACTGTACACATAACATTACTATATAGACTCTTTATTGCATTAGACAGTTTTTTGTCAACTACATGATTAAGTTTACCCCACAGTATATCTCGATTTATTGAATCGTAAGCCTTTCTAAGGTCGATGAAAGCACAAAAGGTATACAACTTCTTTTTGCGTCTAGTATCAATAATGTTAGTTAATGATGACAGATGATCTATGGTGCTTCGACCTTTTCTAAATCCATTTTGTCCTTCAAATAAAACATTATTTGACTCAACCACCTCAGTAAGCTTACTATTCAACAAAGAACAGTATATCTTATAAACTACTGGTGTAATGGCTATACCTCTATATGACAAAGGATCTCTAAGATTTCCGGTAGAACTTTTGGGTATAGGGTTTATTATACTTTTGCCCCAGGCTTTAGGAATTTTACCAGTATTAAAACAAAAGTTAAACAACTTATGAAGATAAAAAGCAATATTTTCATTTTTAAAAACCGTTGCAGGTAGCTCATCAAAACCCATAGCCCTCGAATTCCTTACATCCATTATAGCTTTCCCTATTTCTGTCACAGTAAAGACATTTTCATTTGGATCTGCAATGACATTTGTATCATCATGATCACATGTATGATCACTGTTCATACAATTATCAACATTTAGCAAGGAACAAAACTCGGTTTTCCACTTGTGTAAAATCTTATTTGGCTCCTTGCAAATATTTCCATTTTCGTCTTCAATTTCATATGGTATAGGGTCTTTTCTATTATCTCTTATACCCAATCTACCTATGTTTCTCCAAAACTCTGGTCTATTGTTTTCAGCGTCAGAAATCAAATCATTTTGTAGTTTTTGCCAATACAGACGTTTTTGCTGCTGAACCATTTTATCAAACGTTTTCCTTTCAGTCACAAAAATACTTTTTAAATGTGGTTTTCTGTGCCCTTTTTCCTTAACCCAATTTTTTTCTGCAATACACATATTATTCCATAACAACTGTAATTGGTCATTCCACCATGGTTTTAGAGTACGATAGCGCTTTTTACTTGCACCAAACACTACATGTACAATCTTTTTATTCAATTTACTATCCATTTCACCTTTGATATTAGTACATAATGACTCATAAAATTCATCAACAATATTTTGGTGTTCAATGTCAGACTCAAATACATACAATTTTTCATTTACCGACATCAAAAATTCCTCATTGTTAAAACAATCTTCAGGTAAATTACTAGTATCATATTTTACAATTTTCCTTTTAAGCAAGGAACCATTTAGCTCAGTATTATTATATTCAAAACCATTGTTTATTGTATATAAGCATGTAAGCAATGAATGATCTGGTAAAAATCTACTCTCAATAGCTTCGTTAGACATACTAGATGCTCTTTTAACTTCAAATTCGCTGAACATATGTAGATCTTCATATGGAGCAATAATATAGTCCACTACTGACAAACCCTTAGTAGATATACAAGTAAAATCATTCTGTTTGCTCTGTCTACCGTTTATTACACAACAGTTGGTGTTTATCAAAAATTCACAAAAGGTTTCACCATATGTATTTTTTGTAAAATCCAAAACCTCCCTTTCTGGAACGCTGTCTACTCCTTCAATAAAGTCAGGCATGTCTGAAATGCGTGAGTTAAAGTCGCCTAAAATTACAAATTTTCCTAGTTTTTGATACTCATATACATTGCATAATAAATGGTCAAAAAAGTCCTGTGCATTAATGTATTGTGATGAACCCATTGGAGGCAAATAACAGCTACAAGCACTAAAAGTTTCATGTGTTACCTTATTTGTAAATGACAACCATAATATACCTTCATATTGGTCATCTAAGATTTTAATAGTAAACATATCACTTAAAGACTTCTTAACCAAAAAACAAACCCCTCCTGATCCAGATCTAGCATTGACATGTAAATTCTTTCTGTTATTTCCAAAAAATATGTAATCGTCTAAATTCAAACAAGAGTTTCCCTTAAGATGTGTTTCAGTAATAGCAACAATATCTAAATTTTCTTTATTAATACAACTTTGTCTAAAAATATAATTATCAGAGGAAACATTTTCACAAAAACCATTCACATTCCAAAGACCTAGCTTAACCTAATATACAGCATTTCTATTAACTCTATTTGTGCGTCTGTAACTTCTGTCTTCTTGTCTGTCTCTGTATTCTTCCGATCTTCTATCACGATATTCGCGCTGACCACCCTGTCTATTTTGATATTCTCTTCCTCCCCTCTGATTTTCATCTCTGAATTCTCTTTGACCCCCCTGTCTATCTCTATTTCCACGGGATCCTCTCTGTTTATCACTGTTGTCATAACCACTCCGTGTACCACTGTAGTCTCTATGACCGCCCCATCCGTTGGTGTGATCACTATACCCACCCTGTCTATCTCCATGGTCTCTCCCACCATAGCCCCTCTCATGATCCTCATGGCCCCCATGTCTATCATACGAGCCATTTTCACTTCCTACGTTGTTCCCACCACTTCGACTGAGGTTGTTCATCCTTTCACGATTCCGGTACTGCCTGGATTTCTTCTCATCAGTTTGTATGTTAACACTGTCGACTTTGTTAGATTCCTCTACTAAACGTGATCCGCGAAATTTCAGACCCTTCAATCCCATTGAGGAGATGAGACATTTGAGATTGCTATTGTTAATTCGCACCTCTGCCGGTTCATCAGCGCAGAGATACACCTTTTCATATTTCATAATCTCCTTCAGCTTGCTATTTCCCTTCAGTATACGATCATGATCCTCCTTATCACAACACTTAAAAATAATAACTCCTGGTTTATTGTCACTTCTAGATTTCCTTTCTGCAGACTTAATTTCAATATTTTGCATTCCTAGACCTTCATGTATTAGATCATAGACTAACTGTTTAACATCCTCATTCTCCCTTTGCGGATGATTTCGCACACATATATTCAATGCCCGATTATCATAGCTTGTTAGTTCCTCTGTTCTATTAGCAATATCATTAATTTGTGATTGTAACTCTTTCAGGTCATTATCAAGTTCATCCTTCACTTCCTTGACCGCCTTCTTTGTTTCTTCCTTGATTTTAGGTCGCTCGGCATTGAACCGTTTGTCCAACAGTTGACTAAATTTAGTTGATAGTTTCTGTTCAACCATGCTTACAACTTGTTCAATTTTATCATTCATTTGCTGATGCATTTTGTTCATTGTCAATGACATATTATTCATCCCATCAGCAATCTTATTTAACACTCCAACTAGGTCAGCGCCTTCCTCAGGATAGAAATTACTGTGTTTAACAGCTCTGGATCTAACTGTTCATTCAAAATTTGATCAAGTTTAGGTGTCTGTTTGTCAATGGTGCTCTTAGCTTTCAATTTTTTCCCTTCACATTGCACCATAGTAGCTGATTTAGACGATTTCACCCTGTTATTTACACCTTTTTGACTTATTCTACTTTTACTACTTTTACTAGTCACATTATTTCTTTTACCTTTTCCAACCCTCCTACCAACAGGTTTTTTCAGTTCAGTTTCATCCGGGTCATTCAAGTCACTAGAGTCCTTTTGCTGGCTGTCACATATTGGAATATCACTATTTATCCTCACTTTCTTGACATCACTGGCAGATGAGGCCGATAGATTCCTCTTCCGTGAACGGACTTTTGAAGTATTATGTACAGATGTACTGTTCATATCATCTATTAAATCGTTCATATCAATTATTAAATCATTCGGTATAAAATGTTCCACCTTCTGTTCACTCTGCTCGGAATTTTTACCACTTTGACCACTTTGATCATCTTGATCATTGTTTTGGGTATGATTGTGTATCAGATTGATTAGTTAAGTATCAAAGCTCTCTCTTGAACGGTTACAGAGAAAAAGCCACTTTTCACAAAAAACTTAATAGAATGTTGATGCTCGTCCGCCCGACCAACGACATACCCCAATCTAATAACCAGGACTTTTTTTAAGAAAACCTGGTTAAAAATATATCCAACGTAAAGATTATTTTGAAAGATTTGAGTATAATAAAGGTTTAACGATTTAAATTTGACTTTTTTTATTTTAGATTTCAGTTACATGTAAAACAAGATCTTGTTGTAAATTGAATTGCTTTCGTGACAAACGATCGGACAGACAAAGCAATAAATATGTATCGCGTATTTCGAACAGGGCGGTACAAAGAGTCAGTTAGTAAGTTTAGATAAAACTTGTACCTACCACCATTTTCAAAATGTTAAGCAGCTGGTAAGATGTCTTTTACATTCTTCAAAAACTCCACTTTATTGTTTAAATATTGAAAAGCGTCATCAGATAACTGGGTGGTTTCCTCGTTCAATTTCTGATGTATAGTTTCCACCGATCTAAAATAATGTTTGGATAATATAAAGGATGGTAATAACCATATCAGTTAAAGAAACTGATATCCGATTAAATAATAAAAAAATTTTCCTTTACGAAGCAGTCATTCATAAATACATCACTGATTTTTAACATTTGGTTGATCTAGACCTGATTCAGAACATAATAAAGAAAAAACGATACTTAATTTCAAGTGCCATGAAACTATGGAATGATATACCGTTTGATCTGTCTCTTTTTTAAACTACTTTAAAACATATGTTTAGGAAATAAAACTTTTTAAGTCGTTGCTAATGTTACGCTGTTTAAACAAACTCGCACCCAACCTTATAACTGCTCACAAATTAGATGAAAAAAGCTTATTGTATAATTAGTTCAATATTCAATAATCGCCTTCTCTGAAAATGCCAGCCAAATATAATCATAAGCGACTGAGATAACATCGTTTATAGGTGATTACTTCTTAATCAACGACCGAAAATTGCACGAGGTATCAATGCTTTAATTATTAGCAATCGTTTTACTCAGGACAAGCCGCCAACCAGCAAGTCAACAAAACATAGAATAAAACAAGACGCTGTGTTCAGAAAACACATATCACCGGTATGATATTTTGTTATGATACAAATGACAACACAGTATTATAAGAGCAACCGAAATTACAAGTCAGTTCTAAACAACATAATGGAAATAACTTTCTGGTGTCAGAAACCCAGAATCTACTCACTCTGTGTGCATTATGTGTTCCGCTTTAAGTTGATCTCTCAGTTGATTTACTTCGAAAATAGCGTCCGCCAATTTTGGCGGAAGTTCTGAATTCGCTGTCTTTTCTAATTTCAATTCACTGGACATCGTGCTGAAAATGTCAACATCATTAGCAAACATCGAAATAGCGTCACATGTAAGTTGTCTTGTGCATGCGTGTATACGTTGGTTTATGTTCATGTGTTACGAGCAAACATGGAAATAGCGTCACATGTAAGTTGTCTTATGAATGAGTGTATGCTTGGGTTTATGTAAGTGTGTTATGAGCAAACATGGAAATAGCGTCACATGTAAGTTGTCTTATGAATGAATGTATGCGTGGATATATGTAAGTGTGTTATGAGCAAACATGGAAATAGTGTCGCATGTAACATTATGAATGAGTGAATGCGTGGGCATATGTAAGTGTGTTATGAGCAAACATGGAAATAGCGTCACATGTAACATCATGAATGAGTGTATGCGTGGGTATATTTAAGTGTGTTATGAGCAAACATGGAAATAGCGTCACATATAACATTATGAATGAGTGTATGCGTGGGTAAATGTGAGTGTGTTATGAGCAAACATGGAAATAGCGTCACATGTAAGTTGTCTTATGAAAAATTGTATGAGTGGTTTTATGTTAATGTGTTATGAGCAAACATGGAAATAGCGTCACATGTAACATTATGAATGAGTGTATGCTTGGGTTTATGTAAGTGTGTTATGAGCAAACATTGAAATAGCGTCACATGTAAGTTGTCTTATGAATGAGTGTACGCTTGGGTTTATGTGTGTTATGAGCAAACATGGAAATAGCGTCACATGTAAGTTGTCTTATGAATGAGTGTATGCGTGGGTATATGTAAGTGTGTTATGAGCAAACATCGAAATAGCGTCACATGTAACATTATGAATGAGTGTTTGCGTGGGCATATGTAAGTGTGTTATGAGCAAACATGGAAATAGCGTCACATGTAACATTATGAATGAGTGTATGCGTGGGTAAATGTGAGTGTGTTATGAGCAAACATGGAAATAGCGTCACATGTAACATTATGAATGAGTGTATGCGTGGGTATATGTGAGTGTGTTATGAGCAAACATGGAAATAGCGTCACATGAAAGTTGTCTTATGAAATAGTGTATGAGTGGTTTTATGTAAATGTGTTATGAGCAAACATGGAAAAAGCGTCACATATAACATTATGAATGAGTGTATGTTTGGTTTTATGTAAGTGTGTTATGAGCAAACATGGAAAAAGCGTCACATGTAAGATGTCTTATGAATGAGTGTATGCGTGGTTTTATGCAAATGTGTTATGAGCAAACATGGAAATAGCGTCACATATAAGTAACTGCATATTTTTAAGAAAAAACTTTACAAATGAAACCACTTTAACATTTAAAAAAAAGCGGTAGTTGGTCGAAAACAAACGACTATTTAATTACTTCTCTTTAAATAAAATAAGTAGAAAAAAAATATTGCTGATATTTCTGAATATATTATACTGAAATAACAAACGGCACAAGATTTTTTTTAAAGTTTCCTTTGATTTTCCAAAACGTATATCGTATATTGTACCCCCACCCAACCCCCCAAAAAGGACAAAACAAAACAAGCAAACACACAAATCGCCCCAGGATAATGGTTGGAAGAGCTTAATATACCATTTTTTCTTATCGAGGTCTGTTCGAATTTTCTTTTCCTCTTTAAGACGGACTTTCATTTGCTCCAGTTCGCGATAATTGTCAGCAAGTTTCGAATCCAGTTCTGCATTCCTTTTCTTCTCTGTTTCCAGTTCAATCGAAATTTTCCTGAAAAGTAAACATTCTAAGTGAAATTCAGTTTATTTTCTCATGTAAATATGCAATGAAAATCATACTTGCCACTTGAATGTATGCTCACAGCTAATGGGAGGCCAAGTTTTCTCGGTGTTGCTTTTATTATATTGTTAAATCATCTCAACGGAGAGTCGAGCACATGCACACGCTGAGTTCATTGAACGCAACTCGTGATATTGAAATTGATGAAACGGGAACTTTAAAAGCCACCAAATACGACAATCATGAAAATATTGCAGGTTCGGTTGGATTGAGCCTGTTCATGGGCATTAATGGAAATTCATAATAACTTCCCACGCCGGCTAGCCCCGGGTTGTGCGCAACTTAATAATTTACTTGAAATTTCACCCTAAGCTGATGAGTAGAATGTATTGAAAAGTAAAGGTTATTTTCTGCTCTATTCATAAATTGATACATGTGTACATGGCGATTTCAATTGTTTTTGGTTATTGTTTTAGCCTAATTACATCTTGCGACATGTATGGAACGCATTAGTAAATTGCAAAATAAAGCGTTAAATCGACTGTTCACAAATCTGTACTATACTATCCTATCCCTGGTTAAGCATGACACCATCTTCGACCCACCAAGATTCTGGCTGCGAATGTAGGATCCTAAAGAACCGACGACGAGTAAACATCATCGAAAGCGGGGCGACTTTTAAGACCGTATAAGACATAGCGATTTTCGATTAGAATACAACAATTGTGTTTGAATCATCTGAACCCAATCAAATATTGAAAAGAACAGTCGATGATAGAATGAATTCTCGTAACAGAGGCATGCATGTCTGAGATAATGTTCGAAAGCATTAGGTAAATTAAAACAATAGGAAAACCTCTTTAAATTTGCAAAATCACTTTGTTTATAATGCTTTGGCAAATCGCATAGTAATTGTAATGTCTCAGCATATTTGGGAAAACCAAAATTAATTTATCCTTCCCTAAATAAAACTATGTTACCCGTGCAAAGTGACAAAAGCCATAAACATACTGTTTAGACAAATATTCATCTTTAAGTCGGTCTCTCAATTGCTGAAGTTCACGATTTTTGTCAGCCAACGTTGACTGCATTTCTATGTTCTCCCTCTTTGTTGTCTCCAAATCTTCAGACATCGCGCTGAAAATTAAAAGTAAAAATATTTTCGAAAGTGTTCACGTGTATGGTTGTATGATATATGAACATTAACATTAATGAGAAACAAGCAAATTCGTTGAATTTATATCCCCCGCCGAATACAGGCTATTACTAACACAACAGCTGATGACATAGGGCTTTATTTAGATTAACATTGTTCTGAGGTTGAAAAGTAGTTTTTACAAGAATGACCTTAATGTTCTTTGGGCGTTTGAAAGCCATGACGGGCTTGTATTTATGTTCAAAGTGTTAACAAAAATATTATACCTTTTGTTGTAGAATACAATCCGTCTTTGCCAAATATTGGTTTTATAACCAACAAGTACTGGGATTTATTAAAACTATCTAATAATCCGCTGTTAGAGAACTACATAAATACAAGCCCGTCATGGCTTTCAAACGCCCAAAGAACATTAAGGACATTCTTGTAAAAACTACTTTTCAACCTCAGAACAATGTTAAATATACATCTGTTAAATGCAACCGTCCTAGATGTTCTCACTGCTCTAACATCATTGAAAATGATAGTTTCACTAGCTCTCAGTATCATACAGAATTTAAATTAAATCATAATACTGATTGTACAAGTTCAGGTGTAATTTATTTAATAACTTGTAAAAAATGCAATATGCAATATGTCGGCCAGACCAGTCAAAAAGTGTCTAAGCGTATGAACAATCACCGTTTTGATATCAATAGCTATATAGATCCTGCATTTTCTACACTGGTTGCTTCCCATTTCAATGAAAATAATCACAGTCTAAATGACTTTAGTTTCATGTGTATTGATAAAGTTCATAACAATATGGAGAGACTTATGAAGGAAACTTACTGGATTCATAAATTGGGAACAGTTTTTCCACAGGGTCTAAATTCAAAAATATTGTATAGCTTATCATGAAAAGGTTTAACGGTACTGTTTATGTAGATTATTAAGGGATTTTTATCTACCAGTAATTTCCCTTTATTAAGTCTCTACAATTATTTACAATATAGATGAAATAATGAATTTACTTTCTGCCTTACATTTTATAAAAATTATTTATGTACAGTTGTTACTGGAATCCATTGTATATTGTGCTTTTTATGCATTTTTTTCTACCAGTGACTGATGAATCTATAAGATCCTGTACTTATTACATAAATTTAATGTATTTCCTATTTTTATCAACATTATATTATTTTTGGCGATAAGAATCCTGTGATTTTATATATGTTTCCTTTATATTTTTTTTTATTGTTGCCTGTGCCAAATAATGTGCAACTTCTTTTTGCGCCAAAGTTGACGTCGTTTATATTGCTATGTGACGTCTTTTTTACGCCAAATGGTGATGTTAGTTTAGTATATTAAAATTACATCATTTTTTACGCCAAAATAAGACATTGTTTGTAAGAGATGTTGATACAATAACATTCACCTGAAGAAGAGTCAAATAAACTCGAAACGCGTAGTGAAATATTGGAGTTTGTCTTCCTTTATTTGTTTATATTAAATGTTTTCCAGAAATTCAAACATAAATCAACGACAAAATATCCAATTAAATTCAAATAAACAGTACGCAACGGCAATTTAGTGTTTCTCCAGATGTCCTGAACAAGTGAAATTCGAGGTCTGGTAGCCATCTAGCTGAGCACAAACATTTTATTAACTCAAAGAAGAAAATGAGACAATATTTCATGTAAATCATGCAATTCAAGATTATTTAATGTATTTAATTTTGTATGTAAAGGTGAAATATGCATATCAGTAATCGCCACATTCAGATGAAACAGCCTCCCCACACAGTCAAGAAGAAGAGAGGGAGAGAGCATGGTTAATAAAATTATCGGTTTCAAAAGAGATACCACTAACAATTAACAAAAATGAGAACCCGAGGGGTTACCGCCTTGGAACGGTCAGTGGCAAATCAAACTGCCACTGGGGGTTTAAACCAGGTTCTAGGACGCACCAACCTCACACTTGCCCCAACAGGTTCTCATATCACAAAACAAAGACAAGTTGTCTTGGTGAAACCAATCCAACCCACTTATCGGCTCAACAATGATGCATGCAAAAGCACACAAACATGTAAAACATAAAAATCTAATAGCATTGCAAAACCAAAGGGCGGGTACTGTGCATACTGTACAGGTCATTTATCTGTGAACTAAAGACATCAATGTCGGCTACAGTTCAGACATGATGAAATTCTCGCAGTTAGTCCTTATAAAGCAATTGCTTGCAATGTGCGTGCGTGCGTGCGTGCGTGCGTGCGTGTGTTCGTGTATTCTCCGACAGCCAGACTGCTCATGAGAGCATGATGCAAAAACATTTGTCGCAAACGGTACAATAAGTTTTGAAAAAGAGATTTTTACAGACGAATTGATGTCGGACCAAAGAGGGCTCCATACTCCGCCCGCAACAAACGTCTTTACAGCTTTCATTTAAAGTCAGCTCAGCTTACGCTATAAAAGTATTTGAATACCGTTTTCTCTTGTCAAGTAGGTCTGTTTGCATATTAATTCGCTCTCTCATTTGATCAAGATCGCGATCTTTGTCATCCAACTTTGATCGTAGATCTGCGTTCTTTTTCTTTTCGGTTACCAGTTCATTCGCTATCTTACTGAAAAAAGAATAAACATATGGTTTTGTTTCATGTATACCTAAAAACCTAAAAACAATAATGAACATAGCTAGACATATCCGACCAAGAGAAAATACAATGGCATACAGTAACTGGACATACTTATACATTGTACGTATAAGCAAATGTATATTGATTTACCTCCTCCTTACCAGACAGGACGAAATATAAATATATAAAATGTCTCTGCATTTCTACTATTATTATATTTCTGTTGCAAATATATACAGAAACATTCTATATTTTTACGAGTTGTATGGCTATCAATATAAAAATGAAAACAAATTAATGCTCCTCATATCAGAAACAATTTAGCCATGTAAAATTTACGAACTTAAAAGGGTTCTTGAAACGTCACTGTAACCAAGTGAAAATACATAGAATGTACAATACAACGTCTAGAAAATGGATTTATGAAACAGCAAAACGGTATCTCAAACGATTTTTTGCTATTTCATGTCA
Organism: Corbicula japonica; assembly: GCA_038501625.1. Classification (NCBI taxonomy): domain Eukaryota; kingdom Metazoa; phylum Mollusca; class Bivalvia; order Venerida; family Cyrenidae; genus Corbicula; species Corbicula japonica. Next base: position 1,357,091 of record JAZAYU010000054.1, read on the forward strand.
AATCCATTCCATGAATAGCTGCGTTTTGTAGAGTGATGAAATAATAAGCATTTAGAAGAGGAAACAACGGGCAGAGTTTTACAGAATATAATTTTGACAGTGGGTCTGAGAATATCAGTTACTGTATACTTCGTACCACAGACGGCAAAAACGAATCGAACTCATCATTGGTGAAAATGAATAATACTTCAAACTTTACATACTGTGATATTGAAATAACCAACTGAATATGGAAAAGAGCTAAAACAACAATGCATGTATTAGTTATATTAATAAAATTCAAAAGTTCTAAGACTTCAAAACGCACCCAATGTTCTCATGATTTTAACTGTAAAATCGTCTTAAATCCCAGCACTATTTACATTTAAAGATTTCATACACTATACAGCCAACTACGGTGACACAGAGGTGACATGCACTATTCTTTTTTATCTCGTTCCCATGACTTACTAACTCGAAGGCACGAGGTACTTACTCGATGGAACGAGATACATACTAAGTCGTGGGAACGAGATAAAAAGTCGTGGGAAGTATGGAAACGTATATGGTACACCCTGATGTTTTGATTAAATCGACTTAAGGTAAGTCGACTTGTCATGATAACAAAAGAAAATTAACTGTACCGGTTGTCTACGCAAACTAAATTTTATGACATAAGTTAGTGCAACAATATTTTAAAATATGTCATGTCGACGTCTGCTATGTCATCTTATCCACATACTTCTAGTGAGCATTTTAACCATTTCCTTGATGTAAACGCATTTTTACGCATGTGCGACCAGTGTAGATCCAGATCAGCCAGCACATCCGTGCGGTCTGATCAGGATCTGCTCTAGTCGCATTTTGGTCAGAAATAACTTAATGAATCAAACAGCGAACAGTTTAGATCCTGATCAGACGGCATGGATGTGCCGGCTGATCAGGATCTAAACTGTTCGCCCTAACAATAAAGGTGTGTCTATTCAGGAAAGGGTTAACAAAAAATCCTTCCTTTTGACCCTAGGTGATCCAGTTTTGGATAGGACAAACTACGGCACCAGGGGCACAATTTGAGCAAAATTGGTTTAAACCCAACCTGTAGTTTCTGACTAATAGCGGGGGCAAAATATTGTTTACGGACGGACAGACCACGGACGAATGTTGATAAGCCCACCATCTGAAGGTGGTCTAAAAAGACATGTTCAACTTTTGACATCATGAATGTGTACTAGTAGACCAATGATTATGAATATCTAATGGAGTATATACGACAGTGCTACAAATAATAATGACTGAATTGTGAGCTATGGTCATTAAAAATAGGTGGTGCACACGTCTCATCCTGGAAAACATTTTGGTGAAGGTTCAAAGATTCTATCTGTAATAATTATTTGGCAAAGCAGGTCACAAGCCAATTTTCATCATTGTTTGGCTATATCAGGGGCAATAAACGAGTAATTTGCGAATAATAGCCCTTTCAAAATAGTAGATGCACACTATCACATCCTGATAAATAACTTGGTGAAGGTTCCGTGATTCTATTCATAATAGGTTTTTGGATATGCAACTTACAAGCAAGTTTTCATCATTTAGGCTATTTCAGGGTCAATAACTGAGTAATTAAGAGTAATGGCCCTTGCAAAATAGGAGGTGCACAAGTTTACATCCTTTTAACATTTTGGTGAATGCTTATTCATTCTTTCTGTAATAATTATTTGGCTAGACAGGTCAAAAGCTAACAATTGTCAGTTTTGGAGTTATTCAGGGGCAATGACTCTGGAATTTATGGGTCTATATGTCGCCTATAGCAAGTCGTAAAGCCGTAAACAATGAGCATAGTCAACATAGCAGTTTTTACAAAGTACGTTATTATGTAGTTATGTCGATTTATTTTAAGACGACATGTCGACTTATGTTATTCAGTAATGACAAGATTAAGACGACAAATCGAGTTCTGTTATAACGTCATGATCCAATTATCATATCATTCTTTATATTTTTTTGATAACTTGGTGCGATCATGTCGTCCTACAAGCACACATCTTCGCATGAAACGACATCATCAGGGTGTACCATATACGTTTCCATATGGAAGAGATACTAAGTTGTGGGAACACGTTAATTAAGTCGTCAGAACAAGATACTAACTCGAGGTAACGAGCTACTAAGTCGTAGAAACGAGTTAATTAAGTTGTCAGAACAAGATACTAACTCGAGGTAACGATCTACTAAGTCGTAGAAACGAGTTAATTAAGTCGTCAGAACAAGATAACAAGATATACTCGAGGGGACGAGATATTAAGTCGTGGGAAACGAGTTAATTGAGTCATCAGAACAAGATACTAAATCGAAGGAACGAGAAACTAAGTCGTGGGAACGAGATAGTTAGTCCAAGTGCGAGAGAGTTAGAGGACCGTCAACCAGTTCCTTTCTACTGGCGTTGTGGTCACATGCTCTATGGCCTACTTGCGGCAGCAACAGAAAATGAAGAGGTTTTTTCATGTTTTAAAGCCACGCAAGCACCGCATGGTAATCGTACGGTAATTAGGGTACCCTTGCGAGTTGTATATGGGCTGACACGGTAAAATGTACGGTGTCTTTACAGGGCATTACAACATTTTGCGATGGTCGTATGGTGATCAAACAGTGTTGATAGGGGGACATGCAAACATTTATCTGTCTGAAATGTGAGAACATAAATTCATTGCAAATACTCGTGTGGCAATGACTTACACCCTTGAGGGCAAATACGATGCCCGTGCGGTTTGCTATGGCCTGTCCAATGTCGCTTTAAGGCAAAGTCCCCGTAGAAAGATGTGCATGCTCATCTTACGGCCACAGGGATTACGGCGTCTCTCTGGGCCATATTTTCAGAAATAATTATACGGGCCTGTGTGTTCTGTCGTACCATTTAAGCAAAGTTTTACCATAACGGGGTCCAAAGAGAGCCCGTAGAACTCATGTGACCGTATCTTTAGTCTTACACTTTGGGATTATGTGTTAAAGAGGAATAACCTACAACCGTAATAACCGGAACGCTTTTAAAATAACAATTTTGTACACCGACAGCTAACTCGTTCCATTACATACTGTATAATTGGTAATGTTCGCGAGGATGTAATGTTCGCGTATTTCGCGATTTGATAAAATCGCAAAATTATCAGCCAGCGTAAATTAGAGCTTATGTTTAAGCAAAATTTTACCCTTACACCGGACTATGGTGAAACATAACACGTTAGTATCATTGAACTTTATTACAAGACTACATAGTATACCTGTACAGATTAAGTAGAAGTTTCTCGTTCCCTCGATTAAGTATCTCGTTCCCAAGACTTAACTGTGTATTCGTTCCTCGAGTTAGTATCTTGTTCCCTCCAGTTAGTAAGTCGTGGGAACGAGATAAAAATGTTGAAATATGATTCTCATTGAGTATTTACCTCTGTTGTTTTTTGGAGTCCGAAATACGTAGAAAGGTGTGACCTTGGGTGAAAAGGTTGTGGAATTGTGCGCATGAGCCACAAATGTATCTTCCGTAAGGTCCGCATTCGAAACAGAAGTGCAAGGCCGGCTGTGGCCTATCTCTAGCTACACAATAAGCGCAAAGATCTTGTATTCCGTCGGTCGCCTCATCACTTCCGATGCCTTCACCCTTTTGAGGCCTAGCCATATTACTAGAAAAAGATATTTGAACGCGCATTTAAGCATGTACTAAAATGTATATATTTCTTATTTCATGTCTTCGAAAATTTTCTTTGTAAGAGTTTATTCAGTAACTATTCAACGAAAAGACTTAAACAAAATACCAGCAATGCGCACACGTACATAGACACTAGAACTAGAATTATAAACAATCACAATATAAACACAAAAACGCAAAATATGTTTTTCTTATCCCTATCTACATAACTTTAGTAAAAAAGAATAAATAAAAAAATTGTTTTGTTAAAAGTATACACCTCATAAAAAGAAAGAAATATCAATAGTTAAATGTTCATCACATGCAAACAGTTGTTTCAAATATTTGTTGGAAAGAACTACATTACACAGTAATCAGCATTTAAAATAAGATGAAAATAATTAATGTATAGAAGTTCTTGAACATGATTATGACCAATAAATGTTCATTTATTTATATATGACATCAGCTAATCTGTTTTAACTGTTATTTTATTATTTGTAATATAATAGTACCTTAAATAAAACTTCACATCTTAAATTGATGGATTTAAATTAAACATTTTGGCATTTGAATACACAGATATTGACAAAACGAAAATAAGATTTCATGCATCTAATTGCTGTTGTTTTGAAACAAAAAAGCATCATATTTGTTCGTTACATGTATTGATAAAACGTTAATTGAACTAACCACAACTTCATATAAATTGTTGACTGTAGCCGAAATAAATTCTCACTGTTTTTAATAAATAAACGAAACGAATGCATAGATTTTTTAGTGAAAGTATTCCATCAAAACTTCTTACTGCGATAAGAATATGTAGTGATGTTAGTAGATAAAAGGTGATCTTTGAAAGCCACCGATCTCAATTATGAAACTATCGCAGGTTAGGTTTGATTGAGCCTGTTCTGGCTTGGTGGGGGTATCGGAGGCTTTATCTACAGTTTTGAATATATTTATATAAACATGTTCACCATTAAGTTTTTATATAGACACAAATTTTGACGTGATTCAATCTGTTTTCCGATTTTGCAAATTATCTCGATAGATTGAATAACCATGATTCACATTGATAAAAAAAATTACTGTCGTTGTCTTTGAAAGTATGGCTATTTTCCTTGCAGCAAGCCGCTAGAAGGTAATTTGATTTCTGGACCACACTGTTGATGAGTCTTTCATATTGTCGACGAAGATTTCTCGACACTATGACACTGACATTGGCAAAAACCTAGCGAATGCTATGTCGACACTATTAGACTGACATTGGCATAAACCTCGCGAATGCTATGTTGACACTTTGACACTGGTATTGGCACAGACAGACAGACAGACGGACGGACGGACGGACGGGCGGGCGGGCGGGCAGGCAGGCAGACAGGCAGGCAGGCAGACAGACAGACAGACAGACAAGATTGATTTATTTCCAAAAGGCTTAGAAGCCCATGAGGACAATATGAGCAAACAAATAGACAGCAAACTGTGAAAACAATAATACATATATGCACATACATTAGCATCAAAGTAATAATGGAGAAGGTTCATATATCAACATATATTAACAAGCATTAACATACAAAATTAGTTTTGAAAATTTTGAACAGTGTTGAAACCTATAACATCATAATATAATCTGTAACAATACAATCATAAGTATTTACAGGGAAAAAAATAAAAAGTTGTTGATAATTGTATATAAAATTAATTTTCATATATAAACTCAGTTCTTACACGAAAAGCTTTATCCACGAATATACCTAATTTTGTAATAATTGTTTTATTTTCGGAATTAATCGGTTCCAGTGATTTAAACATTTTTGGACGGTAAGTATATCCTGAAGATATGTACTTTTTACGTAATTCACTAAAAAGAGGGCATTCTATAGCCTAATAAAATGGAATTCGTCTTCTAACAAATTGCATATTTGACAAGTTCTTTTATTTATCGGTGTTCTGATCGGTTTGGTCCAGCGACCTGCAGTCTGTGTGATGACACTCTAAGCTTACAAAGAGACTGACAAAACTTGTTGATAGTAAAATAATCTAAATATGGCTTGATGACTGACTATTTTTATGTCCATTCACATAAATTCCTTTGTCCGGTTCCCGCGCTGACAATAATTCAAATCTATTGTTCGTCGGCACAGAAAAGTTAAAATCTGGCTCCATGTTTTGGTAACTCCACAACTTTTTGTACACTTTTAATAAAGTATAGTCCAATGTTTCAAACTGTTGAAAAAGTATCAACGATCTCTAACCGAAATTCCAAGAACTCTCGAAAAATTACACAGCTAGAATTTTGCGACTACCTTATCCGCCATCTTTATTTGATGAAGCTTAATCCAGATGTGGTTAAAATTTTCGAGATCATCTGCTGGACAGCTAAAAGCCAGAGCGACCGATGTCGGCTATTCATTCTTACGGTTCGCACACTACAAGGACCACTGATTTCTACCTTCATTTGGACACTTTGCCCAACATGCACTTGGACTATACAGACATTTCAAACATTTAATGTATATTATCGCTGAATACAGGTGTAAGACCTGTAAATAGACTTCCCTATATAAACTATAGTAAACATGACATGTTTCAAAAGGCTGGCAATCATAGCTGGTACCATTTTAATAAGGGCTAACTTACATGCTTTTAAAGCTAATTGTTTCTACTGTCCATTTCCAGCAAGAAATGTAGGGGTCATGTATCAATTAACAGAGATTTGACACCTTGAAACCGGTGGTCTGTTTTTTTCACTTCTGTGTGAACTTCAAAACTGTTTTACATATGCCGTCCTAAAACCAGGGCCTTTTTTCATATACTGCATTTCCAAACATAAATTTGCTATCAGTGTGTCAGTAAATGCATCTCATTTACTTAACATGTTCCTTTCAGGCCATACTAGCCATTTAATGCCCCCAAAAGGCAAAAAAATTGGGACTATTTAGTGTCAGCCATTGTCTGACTAGCCCGAGTAGGAAGATCCGGTGGACTATTTACAAGTAATTAGCCTATAAGAAAACTTGTGTTTTTCAATATCTTATATTTTCTGTTTTTATTCAATAATATGATGTTTGCAACATATCTACCAAGTTTCAGCATTCAGTTAGCAAAAATGAACTCAATATGAGGAATTTTCCAACACCACCTATTCTGGTACGCGTTTGCGGCCAAGCGCCTAAACCTAAGAATTCATTTCTTTCTAATAAAAATTGAAAAAACATCAAATTTCTCAAAAACATGGTTATGAATAATAGTAAAACATCTCAACTAATAAAAGCAACTCACTTTTTGAGCTGACACATGCAAAATGGGCCACACAGGGTATCAATTGTGGCATTTTTAAGGAAAAAACAGTTAAAAAAGGCCCCAAACCTAATTAAAACCTAAGTTTGCCTCCTGTAACACAGTTATACTGATTTTTGACTTTCAAATTTGCTTAAAATTGGTCAGCACACAATTTTAGTGGAAAATAACATTGCAGACAATATAAATATTCAAATTCCGCCCTCCACTTGTACTTCTTACAACGAACTAATCCTAGTGTTTGTTTGTTTTTACGTATTATGAGATAAGGAAAAAATTAATTTACTCACGTTAAAGCGAGTAAGTCAAAGATTACAGTATTTACTTGTGACATGAGGGACATATGTATGAAATATTTTATAATCAAGATATGCACAATATTTTGTTATCTTTTAAAAACTACTGAATAAACATAGAACATAATATTATATTTGGAATCCAACAAGTTGGCCAATTACTCGCTCGGCACTTACTAAAGTCACCACTATAAAATAATAAACTATTTCTTCCGGGTGTACAGTACCGTAATGGTTTTGAATTAAACTTCAGATTAAACAAAAGTAACTTACCTCAAAAGAGTCTAAACACCTTTAATTTCATATTCCAATGTGTTTACCATTTCAAGTTGTTGCAAACAAAATCACAATGTGGGATCCTGTATGAGGGATCGCAGGGTTCATAATTTATGAATCCTATATAGAATTATGATACTAAGGAAAACAATTTAGTAAATGAAATAGCAAATCGATTATCACTGTCGTAATTGTGTTACTCAGTCGCCTTTTGCGATACTGTGTCAACCTTATAGCAATGGCAGACGAAAAACACACAAAGAAAGGCACGAGCTCTTCCTGTTCGATTTATGTATGAGGTAATTGTTTGCACTGATTGGTGCGCAAATGATTCCTGCACACACAACTCTTGCTTTTTTGTTGAAAACTGCTCCCATACGATCCGAGTTTTATGTAAAACTTGGACGAGTTAAGAAAACAAATCAGAAGCGAAAAACTCTTTGTTTTGCTTCATAATTTAGTAAAGAAGACATTAAACATCAAACAACGGTAAAAGACAACGGTAATTTTAGGTGACGGCCAACGTTTTCATAGAGATTTTAGTGTTAAACTTGAGGCCCGACTGCTAAATCCGTAATAGCATAATGAACAGGACAATCATTAACTTAGTAAATAACCGGACATAGCGACCTTTTTAAGCATGTGCATGGGAATTAAAACAGCAAAACAAATGCGCGTTATGGTTAGTTGATAATTTGTAAACATTGATGGTGAAAATATAATTTTACTACGTTTATACAAGCATGCGGTTGAACAATCAGAAGGGCCTCATAACATCCCTTGGTTTGACAGATAGAAGTATTGTTATAAGTACAGCCGCACATGAAAAGCATGTATAATTATACAGTATAATTGAGAAGACTGTACCTGTCCCTTTAACAAATTTTTGAACAGAATGCCCAAAGCAAATATATACAGAAACATTATATATTTTTATATTTCGTCCTATCTGGTAAGGAGGTAAATCCATATACAGTTGCTTATAAGTATGCCCAGTTACTGTATGCCATTGTATTATCTTTTGGTCGGATAAGTCTAGCTATGTTCATTATTTTTGAAGGTATATATGAGACAATACCATATGTTGAGTTTTTACAGTAAGATAGCAAATGAACTGGAAACGGAAAAGAAAAAGAACGCAGATCTACGATCAAAGTTGGATGACAAAGATCGCGATCTTGATCACATGAGAGAGCGAATTGATCTGCAAACAGACCTACTTGACAACAGACAAGAGCCAGTCGGAAACGACAGCACGCTCGGCTATTCGAAGTCGGACATATTTAAGCACATTTAAAACTGGGCTTCATTTAAACTGGGGAGTGATTCAGGAGTTTATGACACCCAACACACACACATGAACAAAAGTTTCTTAATCCAAGTTAAGAAATCAATAAATTACACTTAATTTATTATTGTAGTTTTTTTAGAGGGTTTACACAACCCAGTCCATACACCCCTGCCCACCTATAGTGTGGTGTAGTATAGTAAGGTATGGTATTGTTGTTGGTGGTGTTGTTGACGGTGTTGTTGGTGGTGTTGTTGGTGTTGTTGTTGTTATTAGGGTTTTAGTTGGTTGTGTTGTTGGTGTTGTTGTTGGTGGTGGTGTTGTTGTCAGTGTTGTTGCTGTTGGTGGTGGTTGTTGATGCTATTGTTGGTGTTGATGTTGTTGTTGGTGGTGTTGTTGACGGTGTTGTTGATGGTGTAGTTGTTGTTATTTGTGTTATTGTTGGTTGTGTTGTTGGTGTTATTGTTGGTGGTGGTGTTGGTGGTATGTGGTGGGGGGTGGTTGTAGTGTGGTGTGGTGTGGTGGGTGGTGGTGGGTGGGTGGTGGTGGTGGGTGGTGGTGGTGGGTAGTGGTAGGGGGTGGGTGGTGGTGGGTGGGTGGGTGTGGGGTGGGGGTGGGGTGGGTGGGTGTGGGGTGGTGGTGGGTGGGTGGATGGGGGGTGGGTGTGGGGTGGTGGTGGGTGGGTGGGTGTGGGGTGGTGGTGGGTGGGTGGGTGTGGGGTGGGTGGTGGTGGTGCTGGTGGGTGGTGGTGGGTGTGGTGTGGTGTGGTGTGGTGTGGTGTGGTGTGGTGTGGTGTAGTGTAGTGTAGTGTAGTGTAGTGTAGTGTAGTGTAGTGTAGTGTAGTGTAGTGTAGTGTAGTGTAGTGTAGTGTAGTGTAGTATAACCATTCAACACTTTCAACCAAAGTATGTTAAGTACATCCTTTTCTATAGCATTACCTATGAAAAACACTAACATTGAAACTTTAACCATAATTTCTAAGTCTTAATTCTAATTTCTAAGCGAAAAAGGGCAAAAATTAAATAAAAAAAGCAAGGATGAGTTATGGGCCTTTGAAAATCAACCTGATGTATGATAAAATAAAGGTATACAAAGTTTTAAAGTTGTCATTTTAATAGAATGAAAGATATGAGGTTTCACCACCTTGCACGCAAACTTTAACCTTAATTTCTAAGTCGAAAAAGGGAAATAATTTGATATAAATCAAAGAAAGAGTTATGGTTCTTGGCATACATAGTCAGGGTCATGATAGTGAACAAGTTTCAAAGCTATAGTACAAGAAGTATGAAAGTAACTAGATTGCACGCAAACTTTAACCTGAAATTCTAAGTTGAAAAAGGGCCATAATTTGATTAAAAATTAAAGAAAGAGTTATGGTTCTTGGCATACATAGTCAGGGTCATGATGGTAAACAAGTGTTGAAAGTTTCAAAGCTATAGTACAAGAAGTATGAAAGTAACTAGCTTGCACGCAAACTTTAACCTGAAATTTTAAGTTGAAAAAGGGCCATAATTTGAACAAAATGGAAGTTAGAGTTATGCTTCTTGGCATACCCACTCGGGATATGATAATGAACAAGTGCTGAAAGTTTCAAAGCTGTCGTGTAAGTAGTATGGAAGTTACGGGTTTGTACACTAGCTTGCACGCAAACTTTAACCTGAAATTCTAAGTCGAAAAAGGGCTATAATTTTAATAAAATGAAAGTTAGAGTTTTGGTTCTTGGCATACACACTTGGGAGATGATGATAAACAAGTGTGCCAAGTTTCAAAGTTGTAGTATAAGTAGTATTGAAGTTATGTGTTTGTACAGTAGCTTGCACGCAAACTTTAACCTGAAATTCTAAGTCGAAAAAAGGGCCATAATTTGATCAAAATGAAAGTTAGAGTTATGGTTCTTGGCATACACACTCGGGACATGATGATGAACAAGTGTGCCAAGTTTCAAAGCTGTAGTATAAGTAGTATTGAAGTTATGTGTTTGTACAGTAGCTTGCACGCAAACTTTAACCTGAAATTCTAAGTAAAAAAGGGCCATAATTTGATGAAAATGAAAGTTAGAGTTATGGTTCTTGGCATACACACTCGGGACATGATGATGAACAAGTGTGCCAAGTTTTAAAGCTGTAGCTATAGTAGTTTTTAAGATATCAGTAGGTTGCACGCAAACTTAAACCAAAGCGGGACGCCGACGCCCAAGTGAATACAATAGCTCGACATATTCTTCGAATAGTCGAGCTAAAAACGATATTCAAATACTTTTGTAGCGTAAGCTGAGCTGACTTTGAAAGTTTTAAGGACGTTTGGCGAGGGCGGAGTGTTGAGCATTGGTCCGGCATCAATTTGTCTGTAAAACCTCTTTTACAAAACATATTGTACCGTTTGCGACAGACTTTTTTGCAGCACATTATTTTCTCATGAGTAGTCTGGTTTGTTCAATAGGCTCCGGTCTATTAAAACGGCTATCAGAGAATATACACACACATTGCAAGCAATGGCTTTATAAGGACTAACTGCGAGAATTTCACCATGTCTGAAGTTTTCGAAGCCTGGCGGCCTAAAGGAACGTATTAATGTCGATAGTATACATTGTATCCCACGAGTTAAATTTGTAAAAGGAACCTTAGATGAAATAGGCTTTAGCCATTTGTGGCAAACTCAAAATATTAACATTAAACTTTTTCCATTACAACAGCGTCTCAAGAGACCATTTCATTCAACAGTGGCATGCATCTATAATAGAGTCGCCAAAACTAGAATATTATGCAAAGTTTAAAACCACCTTAGAGTTTGATAATTATTTAGTATCGGTAGATAATGATAAATTGAGGAAGTTGTTGACATGTTTTCGTCTGTCGTCACATAGCATGTCCATTAAAACTGGTAGATATACAGGCATTGAAAGAACAAATAGAATCTGCTTAAATTGTAACCAAAATTTTGTTGAAAACTAGTATCATTTCTTAATGTGCTGTCCTAAATATAGAGACATTAGATGTAAATTCTTACCAAAATTTTGCCCAAGTTGGCAGAATCGTAAGAAATTTGTCTCACTTTTGAGAACCCAAAATAACGGTACATTTGTGAAACTTTGTAAATTTTTGAGAGATGCTTTTCTGTTAAGAAGCGCTAGTAACAATATCGAATGAACTGCATGTGATTTATGTAAAACTTTTATAATTGCATGCGTCGCATAATAGAAATAAGTGTAATATGGTTTTCTTTTGTTCGTTGCCTGTCATGTAGATGACGAGTTGCAATAAGTTTGTTGTTCTTGTTAAAATTACGAAACATCATTACTTGGTAGTGAAATAGTTTTGAAATATTCCCGACGTTTTTATGATAAATAGATTTTATAGTTTTGCAATAGACATAATTTGATATTATTTGCAGCAAATTGTTAAAGAAGATTACCAAACCAGAATTTAAAATCTAAAGAATAGTTTTAAGCTGGATTCATCTGTCCAAATATCCGAAGTGCATTTACCGGTACATGTTGATACCATGTCATGAATACAATCGAATGGTTCACGGGATAGAAGAATATCTTTTTTTCGTGCATATTTGGTTAAGTCAACAAATCTAAATGATATATTTTTTCTGGACTATTTGAGAAAGGCGACTTGTTTAAACTATTTCTTCTTAAACAAAACGAAACACCAGTAACAAGACAATATTGTTATGAGCTTTATTTATAACAACAAACTACATTTTAACTGTTTTATTAAACAAATAAACAATAAAACAAACAGAATAAACGTAATATAAACAAATGTTAGCAGCAAGAATCACCTAGAGGGCGTCATGCCGATTGTGGTATCCAAGAAGGTTAAACCTACTAGATTTTCGGCATGATTTATAGTTGAAGGTGTAGTTATTTCCAAAATAAAATATCAATTCACAGAAACTGCAAGTGTTTAGTCTTCTCAACAGTGTTTCACTGTATAAATATATTAGTAACTAGGTCAGCAATGCGTTTTTTCTATGCATCCATCAGCAATGCATAGTTTACATTCATGGGATTTCGCCAAGTTCTTTTGTAAACTCTTTTAATTAAAACAAGTTGTATGATGAAAATGAAAAAACTATTTCATTTCAAACTGTTAACGAAGTAATTAAAATGAACGCCAATTATTAAATACGCCTGAATGATACATTTTAGAGAATAATCACATCGATTAACTTTATTTCTAACCTAACAAAAACTGCAAGGAGCATAACAAAAGCTAATACATGTTTGGTGTAATAAATGATCTAAAACGTTTCTATAAAATTCGAAACCGGTCACTTGATGAGTATTAATTAAAAAATATTAAACATGTTTAACCCTTTCCTCCATATATATGCATTTTTACGAATATGCGACCAGTGTAGATCCAGATCAGCCGGCACATCTGTGCCTTCTGATCAGGATCTGCACTGGTGGCATTTTGGTCAGAAATAACCCAATTAATAAAAAAGCAAACAGTTGCTGATCAGATGGCTGATCTGGATCTAAACTGTTCGCCCTCGCAATAAAGGTGTATCTATGGAGGAAAGGGTCAAGCAATTTTGATTGACAGACGGACTTTATCAATCTATAACCCCGATTTGCTTTTGCAATCTGGTTAATAATAAACATTAACTGACGGAGTCCTAAACCCACATTACAAATTTGGAAATAACTAACACATTGTATCATTTGAATGGTTGCAACTTAACCCTTTCCTCCACATATACGCTTTTTTTATGCATGTGTGACCAGTGTAGATCCAGATCAGAAGGCACGTATGTGCTGTCTGATCAGGATCTGCACTGGTCGCATTTTGGTCAGAAATAACCTAACCAATCAAAAAGCAAACAGTGAAGATCCTGATCAGATGGCACCGATATGCCGGCTGATCTGGATCTACACTGTTCGCCCATGCAATGAAGGGGTGTCTAATAGACTAATACTACTGTCTATGGAGGAAAGGGTTAAGGACACTCTTACCAACTTACTGGGTAATAGAGTGAAAATCAAAAACAAAACACAAACTAGATGGGTGTTCAGTTGAACTCTGGTGCTATGTCGGAATAAAAATGCATGTACAAAAAGGGGCATAACTCAATCAAAGAATTTTGCATCATCATGAGCGTGTTGTCATAAGCAATATAATTTGAAAGTTTGATGAAAAAATATTAAGAAATGACAAAATTATAGCCAACGTTAAGTTTTCGTGTAAAAATCCAAGTACAAAAAGGGGCATAACTCCATCAAATGTGACCTTGACCTTGAGAATTTGGCATCATCTCGAGCGTGTTGTCATAAGCAATATAATTTGCAAGTTTGATAAAGAAATATTAAGAAATGGCAAAGTTATAGCCAACGTTAAGTTTTCGTGACGGACGGAAGGACAGACCGACGGACAGACGGACAAAGCGATCCCTATGTATCGCCATTTCTTCGAAAGGGCGACACATAAACATGTGTACATTTGGCATTTTCAAGAATGTTTAAGTTCTAGACTACTAACTGTAATATCAAAGATGCACAACAACCAATTCCTAAACAGTTTCAATATATCAACAATTTCTTTCTTGTTTGGCTTTGGCTAGATCTCAACCTCACTATCACACATTTAGAAAATAAAACTTAATACAACACATAAAAGCAAGCATAACAAACTTCCATCTACCTCTGTTTTCAAACATTTTTGTCATGACCTTGATTTCTAATGAATGATTTAGACAAGCTCTGCCATTGATATAATTTGAAATAAAACACTTCTAAAAATATATCTGATGATTGTTAAACAGCTGCCTTTGCAGGAATGACCAAGTTTACCCTCAATGGATATGAATAGACATTTGTTTAAACATTAAGTGACATGTTCACAATAAGTAACTTAACCCTTTACTCCATTTATGTGTTTTCTGCATGTGCAAACAGTGTAGATCCAATCAACCAGCACATCTATTCCATCTGATCAGGATCTGCACAGTTCATTTTTTGGGCAGAAATATCCTAATACATTGTAAATTAAAAAGTGGTATGAACAATGTAGATACTGATCAGATGGCACAAATTTGATTGCTTAACTGGATCTACACTGTTCACCCCACACAATAAAAGCATATATAAAGAGGAAAGGGTAAATTAAACTTGCAAGTTTCCGATAATCAACACTAATGAATTTAAAGAAAAGAGGATTAACCCTATAATCCATTTAGAAATTTTATTCCATATGTGACCAGTGTAGATCCAGATCAGCAGGCACATCCGGTACAGTACTGTGAAGATTTACACTGTTCGCTTTTAGATTCATAAGATTAATCTTACCAAGATGCGACCAATGCAGATCCAGAACTGATGGCAAGGATATGCCAGCTGATCTAGATCTGTACTGTTTGCTCATGAAATAAAAGGTGTATATATGGAGCAAAGGGTTATAGTAAAAAAAAACTCAAGACCAAACCAGCATTAAGATCACCATTTCACTATTTGCACAACCTCCAAATTCAGACCACCTCACTATTTTGTCCACTTTGGTCCCAATGGTGGTTTTAATGGTAGGGTTTGAACAATTACCATGTCAAACAATGTATAGCTGCTTTCCCATTTAGCCAAGTTTGTTTGCAAACTTTTGGTAACAAGTTGTAAGAAATAACAGGTAATATTGGAAGCATTAAGATGCAATAACTTATCCAAGGCTTCTATTTTAATTTGCATGTTCAATTTCATGCAACAATAACTTAACTTGCACAAGAACACAATTCTTATCAGTAATGTATGAAACTGATTGAAAACTTGTAAACACCTACTACAAATGCTGTTCTTACTAAGCAATGCAATATCGTCAAAGAGGACTTAAAAAACTAAACTCATCATCTCTTATCTCATACAAGTGACAACATCTGAAAATATCTATCAAGGCACAGAGCATAAGTTAAAGCACATTGTAGGATTTATCAAATCAATAAAAAGTAGATTAACACTTGACTCCATATATACAACTTTTATGGCATGGTCACTTTAGATCCGGATCATACAGCACAGATGTGCTGACTGATTTGTACCTACACTGGTTGCTTTTAATCTTAGTCGTTTATTCAGCTGTTTATATCTGACAAAGAAGCCAACAGTGTAGATCCTGATCTGACTGCACTGATGTGCTAGCTTATTTGGATTTACACTGTTCACACATGCGATAAAATGCTTATATATCGAGAAAATCTTTAAATACTATATGCCAATTATTACGTAGTAATACAATGTATCTCAAAAGCAACCAAAGGCTGAGTTCCAATTTACTTAACCCTTTCCTCCATAAATATGCATTTTTATGCATTTGCGACCAGTGTAGATCCAGATCAGCCAGCATGTCTGTGACGTCTGATCAGGATCTGCACTGGTCACATTTTGGTCAGAAATAACCTAATGAATCAAAAAGCGAACAGTTTAGATCCTGATCAGACCGCACAGATGTGCCGGCTGATCTGGATCTAAACTGTTCATGAAAAAATAAAGGTGTATCTATGGAGGAAAGGGTAAATTAAATTTTGGTTCAAAGATTAGACTGCAGACACAAAATATTGTAACAACATGCCACTGGGTGAACAAGTGTGAATAGAAATGTAAGAAAACATAGTTATTCGATATCACTTGCTCTGCAAAAATAACTCTCAATGTGTTCCAACTTTCTAAATGGCTGCTACAGTTTTATTAAGTACAATAATTATATAAGTTGTTAAAAGCAAGTTCAAATTACATGTTAATGTGGTATTTCAGTGTTTTAATCACATCAAATTAGACAAAATGGGAGCAGAGAAACTATGTTATGTCTCCCGTGTTTGGGTAAGTCAGGCTTTGGTTTATCAAATTGTTTATCTTTATCTAAATAAGGACTATAATACAGGGCAACGCTTCCATACAGATGTTGGATGTAGTCAAGTTGGTGCAAGTTCTGGAGTTTAAACGTTTCACAAGGTCACTAATGATAATTTTTCCCTCTTCCTCTTCCGCGTCTATTGCGGAATATTTGTGTTCTTCTGGGCGTAGGTTCCTCCACCACTGGTTCTATGTCTTCCAGTTCGTCGTCCCAGTTTTCTGCATGTGCTGACATGGCGCTTGCTGATGAGCTCACCTGCTTTGCCTTCTCTTCCTCTTCCTACAAACAAGGCCAAAAACAATTTTCATTCCATTGTGCATTCATATTTTAGGCCATTTATACTTGTACAGGAAAACAAATTCAACAGCTTATTTTGGTGATGACCCACAGATGTAACAAAAGGGGGATCTATAGGGTTGCAAACTCCTTTATGAGGTGGCAATATTTAATTTTCATAGGGTTTTTTTCTGAAATTATCATGTAACTACCCTAAGACTGCCACAAACGAACCCCCTTTTTAGAAACCTTGCATTCGACACTTTTGACCTGATATACAGCAAGGTTCTCAAATGAACAAACAAAAAGTTAATTTGTTGAATTAATTGTTGTTCGGCCTTTAAAAAATATCTTGATAGATTTACTTGTAAAAGCAAGTCAACAAAGCCTTTCTTACACAAAATTACAACTTGTTAATCAAACTGAAATTGGTCCCAAAATACAAGCTACCATGACACTTGACTAGCTATGACATCTATTTTTAAAACAGCTGTGTAAGCCATTTCAAACAAGGCATTTTGCACTCAAATCACTAACAAAAATGATCTTGAGTGAGCTCTAAAAACAAAGCAAAGGAGCAAAAGGTTTTGGACATATTATAAACCTTTACTCCTTAAAATACCTTTGACCAAGATCTGATCAGATTGCATGGATGCACCAGCTGACAATAATTTACTCTGGTCGCACATGCGTTAAAACTTGTATATATGGAGTAAATGGTTAAATGATACCTGTAATGATCAAGTAACAGTAAAAAAATTTACCTGTTTGAGTTTAAGGTGGACTTCTTCTACATATGGCTTTACAGTCCTAAAGTCGTCTTCTAGTTCCATCACTTTCTGCTCAACAAGCCCCGCTGTTACAGACCACATACGACTCTTCAACAACAGCTGGATTTCTTTCTCTACCAGCTTTCCCTTTCTAAACATTCTGTCAATGGCCATGTATTCTCTACCAAAGTTTTTTTCAACATTATTGTAGTCTGTTAAATTAAAGACAGGATTATAGAGAAATGAATTAATATCTCGGACTTTTGGAGCTATATGCTGCCTGTATTTGTTCTTAAAGCTTTGCAATTCCAAAGCTTTCTGGATATGTCTAGGTTCCTGTTCATGTTCGGATCTAATACTTTGGAGAAGTCTTTTTCTTAATTCTGGTTTATCCAGTGTGTTTTCCTGTGTAGTGCCCCATGGATTCCTCTTCCCTTCATCGCTCAGTTGTTTCTGTAATGGCGGACCTCCCCAAACTGCTGAATCAGCTTGGCTTGTATTTAACACGGAACTTCCTCCAACAAATACAGACTTTTCCAGCTCTAATTTAGCTTCCAGCTTATCATTGAAAAACACTCCGCAAATTCCACACATTTTGTCATCGACTTTGATATCTTCAAACATGGAATCTGCTTCCGTTCTCTGACTAGTTTTGTTTGCCTTTTCCTTTCTCAGCTTCCTCACTATCAACTTTGCCCGCCACGATCTCTGTACAAGTAGCACTGCCTTCAGAAGCTTCTCTTTTTGTAACTGAGTCTCCTTGTCCCTTAGGCCACTTTCAATCTCATCCTCGTCAAGATCAGCTTCCACTTCAACTTCCTCTACAGATATCTGCTCTCTGTATGGTTTTGTATCATCCATGTTACCTAAAGTCCTCTCATTGATGAAGGTCTGTGAAAACAGGCTCATATTCTGCAGAGGGGTCTTTTCAATGGACGCTTTCTTTCCCAGGACCCATTTGCAGACTTGAATCTCCTCGCAGAGGCCTCTCTGTTGTAACAAGACACTCAGCAATGTTGCTACATCTGATATTCCTTTACATGTCTTGACTGTTTCCAGGACCTGCTGAAGCCTTGGCGATGGTGGGGAGTGAAGATTGATGTGACACATTGAGGACATAAGGCTGCTCTCACTCTCCGGAGGAACAGCCTTTCCAACATTACACAACAGAGTCATGTTCAGGATAAGCAACCTCTCAAGAAGGGCATAGTTTGATGGATCTTCTTTACATGACTGAACAATCTTGTCCAGAATCCTGATGCCTTGTGCATGGCCGGACACAACGAAACTGAAACCTTTCAGACGTTCTACCAGAAGTTTTTCAGAGGACATCTGTTTGTGATATGAGGGAGACCAATAACCAACGGTTTCAAACACGGAATAACCTGAGCTAGGGAAAGTTGCCTGAATGAAATGAATCAAGGCAAAGTAGTTGTTTGGCAGAATGAACATGAAGTCGGGGAAATTCTTCGACTTCAACTTTGCAATGAGAAATATGGATATACATGTAAAAAATTCCAGCCACATGATGTAGTGCTTGAGGTCTGGATAGAAGTTGTAATCAGTATGAGATCTCTTGCTTAATTGGATCTGAAACTTGCTAAATTTCATAACAGCTTCCAAGGGGTCGGGTAGGTTGTTTGAAATAAGTTTATATGCATCATAGAATCTACGTGCTACACAGGTGACGATAACATTATCGCCATAGCCTGGTTTATCGTGGGACATCATCAGAGTATAGTACATATTGTTCTTCACCATTCTTGACCGCGAAGCAATCTCCTCATCAAACAGCCGCTCTAGTTTTGTCATCTCTTCGGATGGGGAACGATCAAACTTCCTCTTTCCTGTGTCCAATCCAAACAAGTGGTACCCGAACTTGAAGAGCAAGTACACTTCAGTTTCTCGCGCTGCACTGGACCGCAGTTTCTTGTCTCCATCTGTGAAGAGCTTCCACTTCTCCTGAAGATACTTCTTGAAGTGAACCAGCACCTTATCTTGCCTCCTTATATATTCCAACAGCGCCTTACTTTGATTCCCGACTAACAATGGATGCCCAGCGCTTGGCATGAGATCATTCCATAAGGTCACACATGCATGGTACTTGATGCTAGGGTCCGCTGTCTCTGTGTAGAGATAATCTTCCAGGGCCTCTCTTATCTTCGCAGGACTCTTTTTCTTCAAGTTTGCTGCCCCATCATTACGATTTGCTTCATATTCTATCATCAGCAAATCCATGTTGATGAGCTTTTTGAAACTGGCCTCTGTCTGGGGTGTATGCATCATAATGCAAGGCCTATCAACATTACCCTCATTCGGACATTCTAATCCAGCTTGGAAGTAATCACAAACCCGAGTAACGTCTCTCATCTGATTCAAGGCTACCTGGATTGGTCGAAGCCAAGTTTTTCCTCTTTCCAGCAAAAATAAAACAATTGCTTCATAGGCTTCAGTCTTGCTGACTTCTACCACACGTTTTTTCCTCTCTGATTTGCTCTTGAACACAGTTTGAAGCATGTTTAAACAGAAAGGCTTTTCTTTAGGATGAATAATCAACTTGTCTTGGGTATGAGGTTCTAGTCCATACATTTGGTCATACTTCAACACCTTCTCGCGGTTGGTCTGTGTATTTGGATTCAACAAAGCCTGGCATACGCTAAACATATAATCTAACCCTTTAACAGTATGTTGCAGTTCTTCATAATTACTCATATTACCAATCTTCATCAGGAAATCTGTGCATTCAACTAGGCCTGCTGCATTTGGAAATGATTTAGAGTGTAGAAATCTTCCCCAGGCTGTTTTGATATGCTCAAATTCGCCGGTAAATTCAGCTTGCAATAAGTATATTTGGCCTGTCATATCTTCATCATTACAACCTCGGGACATTTCAAGGGCATCCCTAAGTCCTTCATTTAGTAACTCCCTGTTCAGTTCGATCTTGTCTTTTTTGGACAAGATTGCTCTGCATGTTACCAGCAAGCTTCGAGCAATCACATCTTCCTTCAGTGACTTCTTGGCAATTTTGATAGCTTCGTCAAATCGGCCACACATCAACAGTAGGTTGGCTGCATTTTCAAGCTGACCTGCAACATGACCAAGTTTATAACCTTTAACTTAGGAAGACATGGCTGTTGCCCATGGGTAAATGGTGTAAGTCCAGATCAGCCTGCACATCCAGGCCGTCTAATCAGAATCTACACTGTTAGATTTAGATCCTTTGGGTCATTTCTGACCAAGTGGTGACCAGCTTAGATCCAGATTGGACATCATGGAAGTGCTGACAGATCTGGATCTACACTGATCACACACAGAATAAAATTTGTATAAATGGCATAAAGTTTGAACATTTCACCCAGAAATAATTAAAATGAGCTTATTGCTTGTATTTCCCTCATATGAAATGTGTTTTATATCTAGTTAATCTCAGCAACATCCCAGATAACAAATTACCGTAAATTTATAAATATTAGTGTGTAGAAATTTTCACATTTTGGCAAGGTCAGACATATTTCCAAATATTTATTTTTACCTTTTTCTAATTTCTAAAAAATAGTTTCAAATAATCCAGCAGAAATATAAGTGCAAATTAATTTTGGCACTTAAGTGCCATCGGTAAATATAGCAAGAATTAATGGGACCCAAATATTTGTTGGTTTACAGAAAAATGAGTGTTGTTAAAAATTTGAAACTGTTGACAGCATTAAAACCTGTAACTAGCATTATGCAAACAAACCCATTGACCATTGTAAATAGTGAACTTACCATCATCTTCCAGTATCTTTGCAGCCTGTGGGATGTAGTTCTTGCTCTTCAAAAATTCCACCTTATCATTTATATTCTGAAATCTGTCCACTGATGCCAACATTCGCTCCACGTTCTTGTACTTGTGGAACATTTCAGCTGACCTGTATAATAACCAAGGTGAAATGTAGAATGATAATATTATGCAAAGAAACTTTCATGCTAAGGCCCTATGATGTGACCTTTACAAACTACCAGTAAACCAAATTAAACAAGAACTGTATTGATGAACAATATAATTATTTAATGTACAGTTAGCAAGCAAAGAAGTCAGCATGATTTGAGGCAATTTTAAAATTAAAGACATTGCAAGGAGAGTTAAATGGCAAATCTTAAATACTTTATAGATACAGTGTTCCTCCCATGTGTTACCAGAGTAGATCTAGAACAGTATGCACATCTGTGCTGTCTGATCAGGATCTTTATTAGATGCATTCAGATTCAATTGGCTATTTCTGACCAAGAAGTGGAATGTGTAGATCCTGATCAAACCACATGCATGCTGATCTGGACTAGTCACAAATAAGATAAAAGCCATACCTGGAGTAAAGGGTTAAGCAAAGCAGTTGCACTTGTCATTTTAGTGTGTGTATGTTAAATACCTGTGACTGAGTTTTTCTTCTGTGTAGGCAACAGGTTTGTGATCTATCATCTGCTGGGGAATAGGCTTGCCTTTCTGCTCAAGGTCCTAACATATAGAAAATGTTTCCATTAGAATGCATTCAATTGGTATCAAGGTTTCAAAACTTCCTAAATATACACATTCTTGCAGAACAGCAGAGATTCTTTTTCCTATTCTGTAGGCCTGGCTAAGATTAAAGTTTAACTACATAGTTTTCAGAATTTTCTTGTTTGTAACGGATTTCAAAATACTTTTATGTGTGAAGAACATGTACATACAGATAATATAAATTTCTTTTATGAGTTTTGACTATACTTGAATCTTTATTAAATCCTTTAGTGTAGTACATGAAGAACATGAAGAACAAATCCAGGTAATATTTGCATTCCACACAAAGATTCCAGAAGATCTTTCTATCCTGTATGTACATAATTTGAAGCATAATATTCTTCTCCAATACCGTATAATGTTTTTTTGCGAGCATAATATTTTCGCTATTTTCAAGACCGTTGTGAATTCGCTAAAATAATAAACGCCAAAAATTTCTAACTTTACTTTCGCGAAATGCGCTATATTGACTGTGTACTGCTTGGTTAAAACTAAAGTTGCTATTTCTTTATGTTCTGGGTTAATCGAGTATATCCCATAGTGCACAAATTAAGAAAATGCTTCAGACAGATTAAAGAAGTACTGAAAGAATTAACGGGGAGTCTAAATCATTGGTATTGAGGACAAGCTTCAAATCATGGGTAGGGATAATTTCATACTTAAAACATTTGCTGCATATACTATGCTTAACAAACAATGAGCGTTACTAAATAAGCTGTTTTAAATGGTTTTATAATTGCTCCAGGGTGCTAAAGGTTAATTATCGCTTCATAATGCCTGTATCTGCGGTGATCACGGCCGTTATTCCGTCGATAAAAACATGAACATCATTGTTGTTAAAGCGGATGTCAATTATGCTACATGCAGTTTGATTAAATACCATTGTTAAATTCACAGCTTTCAAACCATAGCAAACACTTCTTCTAATAACACTTAATTTTTACAGGTATATTTGCTGGTATATGATTACAAGAAATATAGCAATATGAATGCACTGCAACAGTAAAAACGTGAAAATTAATTTCTGGAGCGCAAATTCACAAAAAGTACAGCCGCGAAAATTAAAATTATGGCAAAATTGTGAAAATTTTTGTTCACAAAAATAACCCATTATACAGTATATACTCCTATATGACTTGGACGAACAGTGAAGATTCAGATAAATCGGTACATCTGTGCTGTCTGATCAGGATCAGCATTGTTTCTTGGTCAATTAAGACTGCACAAATGAGCCAGCTTAACTGCATCTACACACCATATATGGAAGAAAAAGGTTAACTTGCCCGGAACAAACCGTTAAACCTTATTACCTTAATGATGAGCTGGTACCTCCTGAGCGTATCAATAGCTTGATCATACAGCTCATTCTCATACAACACTTCCACGGCCCTGTGGTAGTTACCTAGCTGTTCATAACACTCACTGCTAGACATAGGTCTCTTCAACCGGATGTACATCTCGGCTGCCCTCTCATACTGCAACAAATTTACTTGTAAAATAACCAAGTCCAACATGTTTATTTTAACCCTTTATTTCAAAGATACACCTTTATTGCATGGGCAAACAGTGTACAACAAGATCAGCTTAAACATTCCTGCCATCTGATCAGGATCTACACTGTTTGCTTTTCAATTCAACAGGTTATTTCTGACCAAGATTTGACCAGTGCAGATCCAGATCAAGTAGAAAAGATTGTGCCAGCTGATCTGGATATACATGTGTTGCATATGCCTTAAAAGGTGTATAATAGCATATGGAGTAAAGGGTTAAACTTTTTTCAGCAATTTTAAACATTTATGGAAATTACTGTTATTTTGTAAAGACAGGCTCTGACGTTGCCACAAATCAGTGCTGTTATCAATTTCATCTTTGAAGGCCAGTAAGCCTTGATACATAATTATATCTGTATAAATATTATGTAATTTATGCTCAACCCAGGGCTAGGCAGAGTGGACAGTATTATGCATTTCCATTACTGCCCATGAACTGGCTCAATTAATTAAATTGAGCCTGATATGTTGTGTTTTAAAGGTTTCAAAGTTCCTTTTTTCACCTATTTAAAACTGAGGCATAAACAACTACTATCTCTTATCACTTACAATCATGTCAGCATTAGGAGCATATACATGTAGGTACATATTTGTGCATTGGGGCCGATTCATGTGTCGAATTTCTGATATTTCTATATAAAATCTTCTGTCCCCACAAATTTCGACCCAACAAGAGTGGACTATCTGAATTGCTTATGCTTATACATGTATGTAGATTGAATTTCTGTGCATCAATTTATTATATAAGGTATATATAGGAAGTAAATATCAAAGATTGAAATAGTATCTTAATACATTGTATATCTGTCTAACTGATGTCACATTATCATGTCAGTAAAAATATTGCCCTTGTTCTATTCCAAATAGAAGCCAGTATTCACCTGTCCTAGTTTCTCCAGCAGCTGTGCAGCCAGCTCTCTCTCCTTGGCATTCTGTAAACACAGTGCTGCCTTGCTGGGTCTGTTACACTCCATGTACAGCTCGGCTGCATGCAGGAACTCTTCTCTCATCTCACGTGGATTGTCCTTCAATCTTGATGCCTTAAAATACATAAGCATATTATGGTGTTTTTTACCTTTAATGTTTATGTACTCCAGTAAGCTGTTAGTTTTCAAGGACAGAAAATAATAAACTCATATCTCTGCTGTAAAGGAATTACAATATCTGTTTTAAATGTGCTTTTTGTATACTTTTCAGTGATTAACGGAATTTTTTCATTGAACTTTTTTTCTATGTTCGTGCCTAAATGGGCATCATTTTTCATGTCAGATAAATAGGTTAACTGGTGTTTCTTTTTCAAGTTATGACGTCATTAGATAAACGACCATTTCTGGTGCAATGTCATGCCAAGTATCCGTCAAAATCACAAAACTTTTATATAAACACTCCACCATAATACAAATTTATAGCACACTCAGTGAAATCTATACTGACAACGAGGTCTACACTGATGTAATATTACACCTGTATAAATAAAAGTATCTGCTGTACCTTAAGTGCCTGGCCATGAGCCAAGGCGATCTTTTCACGCTCCTTGTCACCACCCATTCCAAAGCACTTTGCTGCCACACCATACAGTGCGTGCCTCATGAAGTCCTCACCACGGCGCAGCCAGTCTGCTGCACTCGACTTCTCTGCAAACACTGTCTCCGACAAACCTGTCATTTACAATTAACAACATTAAGAAATGTGGGCCCTGAAGACTTTACGTATCTAGTTACGTATTTTTTACAAGCAGTTTATAAACAGGAATGATCATTCCAAGGAAGGAGTAGAGACCAGTTTTGAAGATCATAAAACTGAAACTGAAGACCAGTCTCAATCAGATGCTTGAAATTTGTGACTGGTTGCCTATCAATGTTTTATCATCTTGAGCCCAGGCTTCTGGAAGAGCTGGAAAAGTTTCAAACTGAAGATTTGTTTTGTTGATCTGTTTGCTTCACTAATGTAAAAAAAATGGTCCTGCGTAATTCTGCATAATAAAATTTAAACAAAGTCATCTAAACGCATTTGTGAATCTCTTACTTGTTTCATTGATTTCCTCTACATGCATACATTTGACAAGTTTGCGAGCCTTGAAGTATTCAAACATGGGTGCCCTCTTGTCCATGTCTTCATCAAACACCCAGACATTGACCCGGGCTCGTGTCAGTGCCGTGTACAGGTGCTTCAGCTCCGAGTTCAACACCTTGTGCTGATTAGCATCAAAATTAAGGGGCCTTGGTCTCCCAGTAGCAGCCAAAAGATCTGTAATACAGTATGTTAGCTTAGCTTTCTGTCATTCCCCTATGGAGTTCTATAAACAGGTCTGTTTAGCCAAGGGCAAGGAATCAGTGGTAGGTTGTTGGTTTAGAAACAATTAAATTTTGTGGGTGTGCACAGCCTTCTAATTCTGTTAGTGTAAAAGTAGGAATACATTTTGTGTAGCGAGGCATATCTCCATATATATATATATATATATATATATCCATTGTTGATTTAATTGTTATAATTATGTGAAATACATTGGTAAGGTCATCGTACTGATTCATTGAGTTTCAACACATATACAAAGTTCTACTACATACGCTACTAATAAAAGCAAATGCAGATGTGAAGTAACTATAGATGAGGCACAAATTCCATTTTCTAAGTGCAAGAAAGCAATTTATTAAGTAACTGTCTCTAGTGTTCATTGATTTTGATTGCTAGCACATTAAAAAGTCATCTATGGTGTTCATTGGTTTTGATCTTTAGTAAATTAAGAAATCATCAACATAAAGTGTGAAAATGATTTGTGTCAGACATACCAACACATAAAGAAAGGACAACATAAAAATGTCTCCACAAACAACATATGAATATAACAAAATACCATGATCTATCTGTATTAAGTTGTCCTTGGTCTCCTGTTGATCATTCTGCTGAGCTGCCAGTCGCTCAAGATACTCTGTCACCACACGCCATTCCTTCAATGCCTGCCAGTAACATTTAATTAAAAGGTGTCATTTTCAGCTGAATTTTTGGGAAAAGTGGCTAATTCCAGATCATTCCCTACTAGTTTTAACATTATTCTTTGGTATTACACCCTAAACGACTTTTTAGAAAATGTCAAACATAGCCCCTAAATAGTTTAAATCTGTCAGGTTGAAAGTTTTACTTAGCTTTTACTATAAAGTCTGGAACTCCTATTTAAAGTTAAAAGTAAAATGCTATTGATCTTTAGCATTAGTACCTGGGAATCCTTAAAGAAGTTGTACAGAAGTACATCATCAAACTCGAGGCCCTTGGCTTCATAAATAGTCAGCACAAGACCGAGTCTCAATTCTTCTGGTATAGAATCCCTGGCAGCATCATTCACGACTGTAACATAAACTTGTCAGTTAAGTGCCAAGAACAATTAACAAAATAATAAGCACTTGTGTAATAAACATATATCAGAGGCACATTTGATGAAATCATAATCTAAGAATAATTACCCAAGGGCGGATTCAGAAGGAATTCAATGATGTTGCTCTTACCTACGTTTTGGGCAGTAGCATTTCATTCATACGGGAATTTTAGCCAGAAAGTTGGAAATTATGTAACTACCCTATGACTGCCCAAAATGAAATCACTTTCTGGAAATCATGCATCCAGCTTTGATTGCACCATTTACAGCGATATTTTGAACAGGGCTTGGCTAGGAAGGAATCATTAATTATGATTACTTTAAGTGGTAAAGACTGCAGCATTCACTGTGATAACAGATTACAGGACACAGCCATAGCACAAGTGATACACTTAATGAAGTTAACACAGGCTGAATGGAAAGGCAGGGAAGTCCTATACATTGGCTTGCTTAGAATGGAACATCAACTAGGTTTCCAGGAGCCAGTTCACTAAGCTTAACAAGATTCATTAAGCATGGTTTGACCAGTTCAGCAGGCATGTAAACTGAATACAACCTTGCGAATTCAATAAGCATGGCTTACATTGGGTTGGCCTGGCCAGTTAATGAAGCAATACACAACCAGGATATTCTGGCCTGTTCTTTAAGCATGCCATATCAAGTATGCTGTAACTTATTCTGGTAGGTACGTTAAAAAGTGTTAACCTTAGAAGGCCAGGTGTGTAAATGTAAGGCAGCTTACCTAGGATGGCTTGGTGAGCCCCAAACTCAATATGGGATGTTTTTCTCCTGTTTCCCCTGAGCAGAACAGCCAGGTCACTGAAGCTACAAGACTCCAGTAGGATTGGCCGAGGTCCATGGAACAGTCCCTGGTCGGGCTGAAGTCGGTCAAATGATTCTGGGAAAAACTCTACCAGTAGTTCTAGCACACTTGTGGCAAGGGAGAGAATGCCAGCGTGGGAGCGATAGTTGTGAGTCAGCTGGTACACCTGTAATTTACAATATCAACTAGATGTTTTTTTGTGAAAAACGCATGTCTCCCCCTCTGCGCAATGACCCCTGCGCCATGACCCCTGTGACCTTGACCTTTGACCTTCTGATCCCAAAATCAATAGGGTTCTTCTGCTCAATGAGGGCTATTACCCTATTTAGTTTGAATGCTCTGGGTCAAGCGGAACTCCAGTAATTGACCAGATACGGTTTTCACTCTTCAGGGCCCCTGTGACCTTGACCTTTGACCTACTGACCCCAAAATCAATAGGAGTCCTCTACTCAATAAGGACATCCATCGTATGAAGTTTGAAGGCTCTGGGTAAAATAGAACTCCTGTTATTGAGTGGAAACAGTTTTCACTCTTCAGACCCCTGTGACCTTAACCTTTGACCTACTGACCCCAAATCAATAGGGTTCTTCTAATCAATAAGGGCTATCACCCTATGAAGTTTGAAGGCTCTGGGTCAAACTGTACTCCAGTTATTGAGCGGAAATGGTTTTTACTCTTCAGGCCCCTGTGACCTTGACCATTGACCTACTGACCCCCTAATCAATAGGGTTCTTCTACTCTATAATGGCTAACAACCTATGAAGTTTGAAGGCTCTGGGTCAAAGGGTACTCGAGTTATTGAGCGGAAACGGTTTTCACTCTTTGGGTCACTGTGACCTTGACCTTTGACCTACTGACCCCAAAATCAATAGGGTTCTTCTACTCAATAAGGGCTATCACCATATGAAGTTTGAAGGCTCTGGGTCAAAATGTACTCGAGTTATTGAGCGGAAACATTTTTCACTCTTTGGGTCACTGTGACCTTGACCTTTGACCTACTGACCCCAAAATCAATAGGGTTCTTCTACTCAATAAGGGCTATCACCATATGAAGTTTGAAGGCTCTGGGTCAAAATGTACTCGAGTTATTGAGCGGAAACGTTTTTCACTCTTTGGGTCACTGTGACCTTGACCTTTGACCTACTGACCCCAAAATCAATAGGGTTCTTCTACTCAATAAGGGCTATCACCATATGAAGTTTGAAGGCTCTGGGTCAAAATGTACTCGAGTTATTGAGCGGAAACGTTTTTCACTCTTCGGGTCACTGTGACCTTGACCTTTGACCTACTGACCCCAAAATCAATAGGGTTCTTCTACTCAATAAGGGCTATCACCCTATGAAGTTTGAAGGCTCTGGGTGAAAGGGTACTAGAGTTATTGAGCGGAAACGGTTTTCACTCTTCAGGTCACTGTGACCATGACCTTTGACCTACTGACCCCAAAATCGATAGGGTTCTTCTACTCAATAAGGGCTATCACCCTATGAAGTTTGAAGGCTCTGGGTCAAAGGGTACTCGAGTTATTGAGCGGAAACGGATTTCACTCTTCGGGTCACTGTGACCTTGACCTTTGACCTACTGACCCCAAAATCAATAGGGTTCTTCTACTCAATAAGGGCCATCAGCCTATGAAGTTTGAAGGCTCTGGGTCAAAGGGTACTCGAGTTACTGAGCGGAAACGAAGTGTGACAGACGGACAGGGCAAAAACAATATGTCTCACTTTACCCCGTGGAATGTGGCTGTTATCTCATGGGTGAACAGTGTACATCCAGATCAGCCAGCACATCCATGCTGTCTTATCAGGACCTACAATGTTAGATTCATTAAGTTATTTCTGACCAAAATGGACCAGTGCAGATCCAGATCAGATGGCATGGATGTGCCAGCTGATATAGTTCTTCATGGGTCACACACATGTTTAAATGAGTTTATATGGATAGCCATGAGTACACCTGGTGCTGGTTAAACTGCAATTTACAATATCAATTATCCTTTTACTCCATCAGAAGAGGCTGTCATCCCATTGGCCGAAAGTGTAATCCAGATCAGCTGGCACATGATGTGTAACAGACAAATATAAAAACAAGAGGGCCATGATGGCCCTTTATCGCTCACCTGAGTACAACAAAGTTATTTTTAGTAACAGTGACCAAGACCCAGATAACCCATATTCGAACTCATCCGAGAAATCATTGGGACAAACATCCTGACCAAGTTTCATGACAATCGGAGCAAAAATGTGACCGCTAGAGTGTTAACAAGAAAATTCTATTTTTAGTAACAGTGACCTAGTTTTTGGACCCAGATGACCCATATTCGAACTCATCCAAGAAATCATTGGGACAAACATCCTGACCATGTTTCATGACAATCAGAGCAAAAATGTGACCGCTAGAGTATTAACAAGAAAATTCTTTTTTTAGTAACAGTGACCTAGTTTTTGGACCCATATTCGAACTCGTCCAAGAAATCATTGGGACAAACATCCTGACCAAGTTTCATGACAATCAGAGCAAAAATGTGATCGCTAGAGTGTTAACAAGAAAATTCTATCTTAAGTAACAGTGACTTAGTTTTTAGACCCAGATGACCCATATTTGAACTCGTCTGAGAAATCATTGGGACATACATCCTGACCAAGTTTCATGACAATCAGAGCAAAAATGTGACCGCTAGTGTTAACAAGAAAAATTCTAATTTTAGTAACAATGACCTAGTTTTTGGACCTAAATTGCCCATTTTCGAACTTGTCCGAGAAAGCATTGGGACAAACATCCTGACCAAGTTTCATGACAATCGGAGCAAAAATGTGACCACTAGAGTGTTAACAAGAAAATTCTATTTTTAGTAACTGTGACCTAGTTTTTTGACCCAGATGACCCATATTCGAACTCGTCTGAGAAATCATTGGGACAAACATCCTGACCAAGTTTCATGACAATCAGAGCAAAATTGTGACCGCTAGAGTGTTAACAAGAAAATTCTATTTTTAGCAACAGTGACTTAGTTTTTGGACCCAGATGACCCATATTCGAACTCGTCCGAGAAATCATTGGGACATACATCCTGACCAAGTTTCATGACAATCAGAGCAAAAATGTGACAGCTAGAGTGTTAACAAGAAAAATTCTAATTTTAGTAACAGTGACCTAGTTTTTGGACCTAAATTACCCATTTTCGAACTTGTCCGAGAAAGCATTGGGACAAACATCCTGACCAAGTTTCATCACAATCGGAGCAAAAATATGACCGCTAGAGTGTTAACAAGAAAATTCTATTTTTAGTAAGTGACCTAGTTTTTGGACCCAGTTGACCCATATTTGAACTTGTCCGAGAAATCATTCGGACAAACATCCTGACCAAGTTTCATGACAGTCAGAGCAAAAATGCGACAGCTATAGTGTTAACAAGAAAATTCTATTTTTAGTAACAGTGACCTAGTTTTTCGACCGAGATGACCCATATTCGAACTCGTCCGAGAAATCATTGGGACAAACATGCTCACCAAGTTTCATGACAATCAGAGCAAAAATATGACCGCTAGAGTGTTAACAAGAAAATTCTATTTTTAGTAACAGTGACCTAGTTTTTGGACCCAGTTGACCTATATTCTAACTCGTCCGAGAAATCATTGGGACAAACATCCTGACCAAGTTTCATGACGATTGGAGCAAAAATGTGACCGCTAGAGTGTTAACAAGATAATTCTATTTTTAGTAACAGTGACCTAGTTTTTGGACCAAGATGACCCATATTAGAACTCATCCAAGAAATTATTGGGACAAACACCCTGACCAAGTTTCATGACAATCGGAGCAAAAATGCGACCGCTAGATTGTTAACAAGAAAATTCTATTTTTAGTAACAGTGACCTAGTTTTTGGACCCAGATGACCCATATTCGAACTTGTCCAAGAAATCATTAGGACAAACATCCTGACCAAGTTTCATGACAATCGGATCAAAAATGTGACCGCTAGAGTGTTAACAAGAAAATTCTATTTTTAGTAACAGTGACCTAGTTTTTGGACCCAGATGACCCATATTCGAACTTGTCCGAGAAATCATTGGGACAAACATCCTGACCAAGTTTCATGACAATCTGAGCAAAAATGTGACCGCTAGAGTGTTAACAAGAAAATTCTATATTTAGTAACAGTGACCTAGTTTTTGGACACAGATGACCCATATTCGAACTTGTCCGAGAAATCATTGGGACAAACATCCTGACCAAGTTTAATGACAATCGGAGCAAAAATATGACCGATAGAGTGTTAACAAGAAAATTCTATTTTTAGTAACTGTGACCTAGTTGTTGGACCCAGATGACCCATATTCGAACTCGTCTGAGAAATCATTGGGACAAACATCCTGACTAAGTTTCATGACAATCAGAGCAAAATTGTGACCGCTAGAGTGTTAACAAGAAAATTCTATTTTAAGCAACAGTGACTTAGTTTTTGGACCCAGATGACCCATATTCGAACTCGTCCGAGAAATCATTGGGACATACATCCTGACCAAGTTTCATGACAATCAGAGCAAAAATGTGACAGCTAGAGTGTTAACAAGAAAAATTCTAATTTTAGTAACAGTGACCTAGTTTTTGGACCTAAATTACCCATTTTCGAACTCGTCCGAGAAAACATTGGGACAAACATCCTGACCAAGTTTCATGACAATCGGAGCAAAAATGTGACCGCTAGAGTGTTAACAAGAAAATTCTATTTTTAGTAACAGTGACCTAGTTTTTGGACCCAGATGACCCATATTCGAACTCGTCTGAGAAATCATTGGGACAAACATCCTGACCAAGTTTCATGACAATCAGAGCAAAATTGTGACCGCTAGAGTGTTAACAAGAAAATTCTATTTTTAGCAACAGTGACTTAGTTTTTGGACCCAGATGACACATATTCCAACTCGTCCGAGAAATCATTGGGACAAACATCCTGACCAAGTTTCATGACGATCGGAGCAAAAATGTGACGGCTAGAGTGTTAACAAGATAATTCTATTTTTAGTAACAGTGACCTAGTTTTTGGACCAAGATGACCCATATTAGAACTCGTCTCAGAAATCATTGGGACAAACATCCTGACCAAGTTTCATGACAATCGGAGCAAAAATGCGACCGCTAGAGTGTTAACAAGAAAATTCTATTTTTAGTAACAGTGACCTAGTTTTTGGACCCAGATGACCCATATTCGAACTTGTCCAAGAAATCATTGGGACAAACATCCTGACCAAGTTTCATGACAATCGGATAAAAAATGTGACCGCTAGAGTGTTAACAAGAAAATTCTATATTTAGTAACAGTGACCTAGTTTTTGGACCCAGATGACCCATATTCGAACTTGTCTGAGAAATCATTGGGACAAACATCCTGACCAAGTTTCATGACAATCTGAGCAAAAATGTGACCGCTAGAGTGTTAACAAGAAAATTCTATTTTTAGTAACAGTGACCTAGTTTTTGGACACAGATGACCCATATTCGAACTTGTCCGAGAAATCATTGGGACAAACATCCTGACCAAGTTTCATGACAATCGGAGCAAAAATATGACCGATAGAGTGTTAACAAGAAAATTCTATTTTTAGTAACAGTGACCTAGTTTTTGGACCAAGTTGACCCATATTCGAACTTGTCCGAGAAATCATTGGGACAAACATCCTGACCAAGTTTCATGACAATCGGAGCAAAAATGTGACCGCTAGAGTGTTAACAAGATAATTTTATTTTTAGTAACAGTGACCAAGTTTTTGGACCAAGATGACCCATATTCGAACTCGTCCAAGAAATCATTGGGACAAACACCCTGACCAAGTGTCATGACAATCGGAGCAAAAATGCGACCACTAGAGTGTTAACAAGAAAATTCTATTTTTAGTAACAGTGACCTAGTTTTTGGACCCAGATGACCCATATTCGAACTTGCCCGAGAAATCATTGGGACAAACATCCTGACCAAGTTTCATGACAATCGGAGCAAAAATATGACCGATAGAGTGTTTACAAGAAAATTCTATTTTTAGTAACAGTGACCTAGTTTTTGGACCCAGATGACCCATATTCGAACTTGTCTGAGAAATCATTTGGACAAACATCCTGACCAAGTTTCATGACAATCGGAGCAAAAATGTGACCGCTAGAGTGTTAACAAGAAAATTCTATTTTTAGAAACAGTGACCTAGTTTTTGGACACAGTTGACCCATATTCGAACTCGTCCGAGAAATCATTGGGACAAACATCCTGACCAAGTTTCATGACAATCGGAGCAAAAATGTGACCGCTAGAGTGTTAACGAACTAAGTGTGGACGGACGACGGACGACGGACATTCATCGATCCTAATAGCTCACCCTGAGCCAGCTCAGGTGAGCTAAAAAATGTGACCGCTAGAGTGTTAAATAGAAAATTCTATTTTTAGTAACAGTGACCTTGTTTTTGGACCCACATGACCCATATTCAAACTCGTCTCAGAAATCATTGGGACAAACATTCTAACAAAGTTTCATGACAATCGGAGCAAAAATGTGACCGCTAGAGTGTTAACAAAAAATTCTATTTTTAGTAACAGTGACCTAGTTTTTGGACCCAGATGACCCATATTGAAACTCGTCCGAGAAATCATTTGGACAAACATTCTGCCCAAGTTTCATGACAATCGAATCAAAAATGTGACCGCTAGAGTGTTAAATAGAAAATTCTATTTTTAGTAACAGTGACCTTGTTTTTGGACCCACATGACCCATATTGAAACTCGTCCGAGAAATCATTGGGACAAACATCCTGACCAAGTTTCATGACAATGGGAGCAAAAATGTGACCGCTAGAGTGTTAACAAGAAAATTCTATTTTTAGTAACAGTGACCTAGTTTTTGGACCCACATGACCCATATTCGAACATGTCCAAGAAATCATTGGGACAAACATCCTGACCAAGTTTCATGACAATCGGAGCAAAAATGTGACGGCTAGAGTGTTAACAAGAAAATTCTATTTTAAGTAACAGTGACCTACTTTTTGGACCCACATGACCCATATCCGAACTTGTCCTAGAAATCATTGGGACAAACATCCTGACCAAGTTTCATGACAATCCGAGCAAAAATGTGACCGCTAGAGTGTTAACAAGAAAATTCTATTTTTAGTAACAGTGACCTAGTTTTTGGACCCACATGACCCATATTAAAATTCATCCAAGAAATCATTGGGACAAACATTCTGACCAAGTTTCATGACAATCAGAGCAATAATGTGACCGCTAGAGTGTTAACAAGAAAATTCTATTTTTAGAAACAGTGACCTCGTTTTAGGACGCCGATGACCCATATTCAAACTCGTCCAAGAAATCATTGGGACAAACATCCTGACCAAGTTTCATGACAATCAGAGCAAAAATGTGACCGCTAGAGTGTTAACAAGAAAATTCTATTTTTAGTAACAGTGACCTAGTTTTAGGACCCACATGACCCATATTCAAACTCGTCCGAGAAATCATTGGGACAAACATCCTGACCAAGTTTCATGACAATCGGAGCAAAAATATAACCGCTAGAGTGTTAACAAGAAAATTCTATTTTTAGTAACAGTGACCTAGTTTTTGGACCCAGATGACCCATATTCGAACTCGTCCAAGAAATCATTGGGACAAACATCCTGACCAAGTTTCATATCAATCGGAGCAAAAATGTGACCGCTAGAGTGTTAACAAGAAAATTCTATTTTTAGTAACAGTGACCTAGTTTTTGGACCCAGATGACCCATATTCGAACTCGTCCGAGAAATCATTGGGACAAACATCCTGACCAAGTTTCATGACAATCGGAGCAAAAATGTGACTGCTAGAGTGTTAACGAACTAAGTGTGGACGGACGACGGACGACTGACATTCATCGATCCTAAAAGCTCACCCTGAGCCAGCTCAGGTGAGCTAAAAATCTTATTTTTTAGAAAGAACTGCAACTGATATTTTGAAATACAAGGACTAACAGTTGACCATTGTTTCAATCCAGAAAATAACAACTGTTAGGGAAATATTTCTCTACCAAGAGCAGATCTGTAACCTGTGCCCAAGGTTATAAAACTTAGCATGGAAACCAGTCTCAAATCTCAATCATCTGATGTATTTCAGCCAATCAGATACTTGAGATTTGAGGCTGGTTTCCAATCTCAGCTTTATAACCTTCAGCTCTGGTACAAAGAACTCACCTGTTTGGGTACTTCTACTGCCGAAGTTTTTCCCATCGCCTGCATCGATTGTTTGGCATGGTAGAATAAGGACCGCAGATCACTGAATCGGAATGATATACCCCGCATTATACTCTGTGCAGTGTCACCTAAAAATAAAAAAAAAAAGTATGTTATCGCTGAACTTTAAACAATACTCCTCATAATACCCTGTACAGACACATTTAACCCTTTCCTGTATAGATACACCTTTATTGCTAGGGCGAACAGTTTAGATCCAGATCAGCCGGCACATCCGTGCCGTCCGATCAGGATCTAAACTGTTCGCTTTTTGATTCATTAGGTTATTTCTGACCAAAATGCGACCAGTGCAGATCCTGATCAGACGGCACGGATGTGCTGGCTGATCTGGATCTACACTGGTCGCACATGCTTAAAAATGCGTATATATCAAGGAAAGGGTTAAATAACATAATCATACACATGTATGAAAAAGCCTTAGCTATACTGTATTGTAGTTTTTTCTGTTCTGTCAAATCTTTTTATTATTAAACTGGATACCATTAGAGATTTTACTTTAAATATGTTTTTATGAAGGAAGTAGCACATATGCACATGTTCTATATTAAACTAGTGTAAAGTTATCTAGTTGATAACCCATAGTGGGTTCAAAAATGCCTGCTAAATCAATCTCAGATGAATATGTGTTTCAATTTGTTATATTTTTACTGTGTTAAAACATTTATCCTACCCTCACACCTAAAAACAAAATAGGGTGATAGGTTACCCTCTGATTGACTTATCATATAAGGTTTTTGTTTTGGAATTGATATCATCTGACCAGCCATTAAAAACTTCTGATGACAGAATTCTCCACAGGACATTATGTACTATCCTAATCAAGAACATATCATATACAGTTCAATTGCGATGATTCGAAGTTCCAAAGGACTGATGATTTAGTTATTGCGAACTTCAAGTTATCGCAACTTTGACTTTTTTGTAACACCATTCTTGATGATGTGCAATTATTAGGTCACCATAGGATACGTTGGTAATAAATGTTTGTTGTAAATTTTGCTCAATAAAACAAGATAATTGTTTTTTTAAATAATTTTATTACTCAGTTTTATTTTCATGATTATACAGATTTCTAAATAAAGACCGATGCACTTCGAATTCAACCGTCAGTTACAGTTATCGCATTTTGAGTTATTGCAATTCCACTGTAGTTAGAAGAGATGATGTTACCTGTGAGGAACATGTCATTTGGGTTCTGACATAGACGTATCAGGAGACACAGTTCTGCCTGAGTGAAATCTTGTGTCTCATCAACAAATATCTGATGGATGACCCAGGTCCGTGTTTCTAGATTACGCAGGCGGAGAAATGCATTATGGACTAGATCTGTCTCATCAAACAGTGAGTTCTGTTTCTTGAAGTGCTCGTAGCGTAGGAAGAAGTGATAGATAGTGTCCCTCTCCCCGGAGAAATTTGGTGCTCTCTTCCTGCCCAGCTTGAAGTACTCTTCTTTATTCAGATGACCATTTGGCTTTGACAGGGCTTCGAATGATCCCTGGATAAACCAAAATACAACACAAATAGAATATTACAATATTATGCAGTCTGTAGGTTCGTATTTTTGAGATGGGTATGTAAACAATATCACTCAAGACTGAAGGTGGAGCAAGATTAGTTTTACATATGCACAAGAAATAACACAAACCTACAGACTGCATGTTGTCATAATGTTCCTTTTATTATATATCCTTTTCCAATTTATTGCAATATTTATTATGCCAATCCTTTATCCTGGTACCTAAAATGTTTACATCAGTAACAGGGGATAAAAAAGATTCAATGTTTTGATGCCTCATTTCTTCAATGTATATAATGTAGAACATGTAGTGGTGACACTCAGAGATAATTTTTAGACTTTACTGGATAACGTGACTTTTCCAAAGGATATTTTTAAAGTCAGCAATAAAAAAGTGATACCTTGATGAAGGACATGATTTCCATCCAGACCAGCGAGGGATGATATCCAGACATCTTCTTTTTGATTCTCGGCCAGATTTCTTCCACAAACACTCCATATGTAATCTCCCGCCGTGGGTCAACCTAGTAACAAAATAGTGAGGAACTACAGTGAGTATCATGTTCTATCAGACTCATATATAGCCTATTTATAATTTCTGAACAATATTATATGCCTTTATGGCATGGGAAAACTGTATAGATCCAGATCTGCTGGCACATTTGTGCCATCTGATCAGGGTCTTCATTGTTGGCTTTCTGATTTATTAGGTCATTTCTTACCAACTCACAATTTATTGTATAGTGCACGATATTTTAACTTGATACATCAGTAAGCAGTAATGCTTTGCCATGATTTTCTGAAGAGTCTGCCATCATTTGCAGTTGTCAACATGGCTGTTTAATTAGCCATTAAAAAAAGCCACGAAACAACAGTTTCTTCTCATGATTCCTGTAAAAATTATGAGTGTAAAAGTGCAAAAATAACAATTGAATTTTTATTGTGTTCATCTGCATATTAATATATGTGAATTGCTAAGGCTTCAATTTAAGCAACCAAATGTTTTTCACTCCAGATTAACCCAATATCCCTAATAAAACTAGAATGTCCTCAGAGACTAATGCCTCCACTGCTGCAACAACATTTGTAATAAAAAAGGGCCACAACTCAGAAAAAAAATCCTTTCTTTACAATCATCTACACATCATGCTTGATCATCTGTGCAAGTTTGAAAGAAATCTGCCTGGAGGAGTTGATGCCACAAGATTTGGTGGATGTACAGAGGGACGTACAGATGGATAGACATACAGATGTACAGACAAGTGCAACTCTATATGCCTCACACTTCCTGGGGGCATAACAACTTGTTAACATTCAAACCTTGAGTTTCTTTCCTGAAGTTGTCTGCCCTTGTCCTTCCATCTCATCTTCTTCATCATCCTCTACATACTGCTCAATATCGTCCTCAGCATCCGAGTCCTCGTCCAATAATGGTAGAAAACTGAGCGGTCCATCCAGATCTGTCCAGCCTGCTATGTCCACCTGATCACAGAGAATAGAACTACTTTGAATAATTGTATTCGGACAACACATGTTGTTCTTCATATCATGTAGATGTAACATACAATGTTCTGTTGACCAACAAATATATACTATTGTTTTGTCCAAAATGGCTGTAAGAACATGTACCAATTATGTCTTGTTTTATTTGGTGTTTGGAATTTGCTTAAGAAGTCTAGTGACCCGAGAATCGCTCGGTTTCTATCAGGCTATAAACCCCAATGACTGCAAAATAATGGAGCTGCAGTGTATTGCATACATATTTTAAGAATTTGTGAGAACTGTTTTTATAGTATCATACAATGAAACTATCTTAGGTTATCTTAATGTTTGTCATTTTGAATGCCTTTTGCATAAAGCAGTCTAACCAATACACTCAAATATATCAAGTTTGTAACTGCATCTCTGGCAATGATTATGAGCAAATTAAGGAGGAAACTTTAATTTTGGATCTGAAACATCTTTCTAATGGCTAAAAGTATCTTTTCAGCACCACCTCAATTTTTATTTGATGGTAGCTCCTTAACTTATTTCTGTCGGTTACTGCAAATGTAAAGGAAAGGCAATTTCTAAGGAATATAATACTGTATACTGAATGTTTGGAAACCTAGGTATTTTGTATATTAGTTTAGAAAACCTAGCCAGCCAAATTCGAGGTAGTGTACCCTTGACACAGTTTAATACTGTGGGTTCTCTTGTTTGTTTATTGTAAGTGTTATCTTTGATTTCTAATTCAAAACCTTACTTTCAAAGATCCATCCTCTTTTCTTTCAAAGAAGTATGGAGGCCCGAGGGAAGCGTCTAACATGAGCAGTAGCTGGCGGGAAGTGAGGAACAGTGGGTAGTGGTAATCTCTCACGTCCTGCAGACGACTCGGCAACAACTCTTCTTCATGCTGCACATGTTCTCGCATGCTGTCGTCTGCATGGCTTAATTCACGGAAATTCTTCTGTACTTCACTGGACAGCACAGCATTCTGCGGGAAATACAAAGAACTACAATTTAACTTTATCATGTCCTGACCGTTACACAGTCATGTTTGACCTTTAAGTGAGAGGCAATGCATCTGTCATATTTATGACTAGCGTCCCCATAACAAGATCAGGGACGGATCCAGTGGGGTTGCTGGAACCTCTTTATGGGGAGCAATATTTAATTCTCATGGGGATATTGGCCAGAAAGTTAGAAATTTTCAGGCAACTACCATAAAACTAACCAAAACAAACCTCCTTTCTGGAAATCTGCAATCCACCCTGTGTATCTCTGTCTATACTGTTTGCTGTTCAGTTAATAAATTTATTTCTTAATTTCTCACTTTAAACTATTACAGGACTGGCTCAAATTTATAGCCAGCTGAGTACATTAGATGGATAAAGTCTAAAGCAAGTAAGTGAATTTTTTTAATGTCTTTAATTCAAATCTAGTAGAATCTTTATTTCACATGTTCAATTTTGCTTATTTGGTGCTGTGGCACTTAGGTATTCAAACCCTTACTAAAATTTAAACTTGGAAATTATTGTGTCTCATAAAAATAACTTTGCAAATTACTGCATTTTTAACAGTCATTTTCAGAAAAGCTTTACTGTCCCCATAACAAAACTTCACTGTTACCACACTAGAAGCATCCTCTCTACCTTTGTGATAAACAGTTGATGTAGATGGTCGTACATATCACCCGGTCCGGCTGCCATCTCCATTTCTCCAGTTCCACTACCTGCAGCAGCACTGCCACTAGCACCTTCCACCTCACCTTCATCATCATCATTGTTCTCTTCATCATTATCTTCTTCGGAAACTTCTGAATTTATAGAAGCATTAAATAACTTGTGACTTGACAAATAAGGAAGAACATATATTGCCTAATAACTGCCATATACCATTGTTTAACATCCGCCAAGTAACAATGAAACTTCACTTAAGGATTGAAGGGCTTCACCCATACTTTAAACAATCCAACTGTTTTTCATACCCAAATGAAAACCATCAAATATCGATTTAATCCTTATATTTACACACATAAATACTCTCTTTAATACAGAAATTATTAAAAGAATTTGTGATATTACGGCTTTTTTGAATGGCTGTTGGATCAGCAGCATTGACGACAAAGTGAATGACGAATGCTTTTTCGCAGCAACTCGTGGTAAAAAAGTGCGTGAAGGGCGACGTCACACATCAAAACATTGTGTAATGTCCAATAAATTGTGAACAGTTCTACTATAGCCACACCTTTTAAATTATTACGTCACACTGTTTACCATTGAAAATTATGATTCCTTAAATGAATAAAACTTCATCGTAGAGGATGAAGTTGAAGTGTAAATATTTATGTTATTGATGCCAGTCATTGCAGAGATCAAGTTGATCATAAAATGACTATTTTGAGAATTGTCAGTTTATTATCTTTTGGTTCCAAATAAAAAATCTTGTTAACAATTTATTTGATTGAGAAAAGGAGTAGATTCATGAAGGCTCAAAATTGGCCTAAACTTATCTCAAATTTTCAAATTGCATTTACATCACTGAAAGTGTGCTTTTTATAATCTATAATGGTTGTTTTCTTGAAAAGATAAAAAGTGAAGATGAACCCATAAACCAAAATAAAAAAATTAAGTATGTTATATATGTCTGAAATTTGAAAATGTTTTCCAAAATGCAATTTTTGTTAAATTTTCATCATATTTTGGTTGTTTTCATATTGGGCACAGGCTTCGACCAAACTAATTTAAAGAATTTTCTTTGTATAAATGTGTGTTGAATTCATTGTCAAAATTTAATTTTGGTCGAGAAGTGTGCCCTTATTGAAATCCTCTAAAATCTGTTATGAAAATGGACAAAAATATGAATTTTTGCTCATTTTCCTCATTTTTAGCAATTTTGATGGCCCCTTGTCAAACACCTTTAGCAGTAATCAATATAAAATTTTAAGATATGAAAAGTATAACTATTTATGTATTCAATGGAATTAAAATTTAAGATATGTAACAAAATCTAAAATTTTACATATTTTTAGGCCAATATTAGGCCTTCATGAACCTACTCCTTTAAGTGCAAAATTAAGTGATTTCCTTCAATGATTGATTCATCAGGTTATTTCAGATCAAGAAGCAAACAGTGTAGATCAAGATCAGAGAGCACAGATGTGCAGGCCAATCTTGATCTACACTGCTAACTAATTTGATAAAAGGTGTATCACTAGACTAAAGGTAGTAGACTAAATATTTTTACATGTATAAGCCTGTCATATGCCTGTCATTAATATTTCAATGTTTTAACATTTACCTTGTTCGTCATCCGAGATGATGTCCTCTATCTCTTGGTGAACAAACTCCGCACATCTCGGCAGCAGTGGTGCATCCGCTTCCTTCGCCTTCAACCAGTAGGCATGGAACTGACTCCACAGTCGATACAGGCAGCAGGTCGTCTTACCTATAGGGTATTTATTAAATGGGATATGTCATAAAAAAGTGTATCATATTTACATTTTACTTGTTACTGAAATTACTTACAATTACAATGTATCTATTATTTTTTATAACTAACTGAAGATTTTATTAAACATTTTGACAACATTATGGTATTTTCGCCCAAAACACATTACATATACAGTGGTGTGGGGCAAGTCAGCGCACCTATCATAAAAGCTTAACTGTGGTGTATAACACGTTCAGTAGCTAAAGACAAGTACCAGCCGGAAAGAAACTGTATCCATTCAGGAATTGGTTTGTTACCATTTATGTGCAGGAATTTGCTTATGAGGCTTTAAAATGATGTCATACTGAAGCCACACCCTTGTTTACATGATGTCGAAAACGTTGCCCAACTCTGCGCTTGCCTATGTTGACTGTCAATTTTCTGTTTAAAAAGTACCGCTCTCTCAAGCTATAAAACTTTTGAAAAGAATATTGAGTGAAAGGTCAAAATAAATAGCAACCATTTATTTGGACCACAACTGTCAAAATTAGGAAGTTTTGGAATGAGGGGGTACTAATAGCAAATTTATTTGATGATTTTGGTACTTTGTAATAGCTATTTACTTACAAGACACGTTCTAGCAAGATGTACCCATCAGAATTTTCAAGGATTGTCGTACTTGACTAAAACCACAGTTTGCAGACAGTTCTTTTGACATCGGTGTTTTTGTAAATATATACAAATCAGGTGCGCAGAGTTGAGCAATGCGCAGACTTACCCCACACGACTGTAAGTAATCAGTAATGTTGTCTGATCAACTTTATGTCATTGCAAGAACTGTCAACTGCCTGAAAGTAGTTTTTCCCATGTGATGTGTAAATACTTACTCCATGGGTGACAAGTGTTGATCTAGATCAGCTGGAAAATCCATGTCATCTGATCAGGATCTACATTATTCAATTTTAGATTCATTTAGGTTATATCTGACCAAGAAGCAAACAGTGAAGATCCAGATCTGATGCCACAGATGTGCCAGCTGATCTGTATGTAAACAGGTTGCCCATTTGATAAAAGGCGCATCAGGGCCCAAGATCATAAAAGTAAGAATGCAGACCAG
The DNA here is from genome assembly GCA_038501625.1 of Corbicula japonica. Classification (NCBI taxonomy): domain Eukaryota; kingdom Metazoa; phylum Mollusca; class Bivalvia; order Venerida; family Cyrenidae; genus Corbicula; species Corbicula japonica. The sequence goes on from JAZAYU010000054.1 coordinate 1,400,904, forward strand.
TCTCAAAACTGAAGCATCTGATTGGCTGAAAAGGCGAATAGCTGCTATTTTAGCCAATCAGATGCTTGAGATTTGAGACTGGTCTCCAGATTCAGTTTTATGATCTAAGGCACAGGAGTAAAGGGTCAAATGTACCAACCAGTTCCACTTCTTCCCAGCAACAGTATGGGAGCCTTAGACTTGATGTTGATGATGGCATGTTCTAGATCAGTGACCCGGAAGGGAAAGTCCACTTTGGTATCAATGCTCTGTAGCACGTGGCTCACAAGTGTGGAGGAGAACGAGTAGAACTTCAAAATGTGGTACTCTGTGTCGTTCGAGCTGGCGGGAGGGAAGAATCGCTGCATGTCCTACAAGAACATTACTAAATCATCAAAACATGATTTATCACTGAATTATTTCTGTCATTATGATGCTGGTTAACTGATTTAACTGTATAAACTAGATGGGTGTTCAGTTGAACACTTGTGTCGCCCTCTGGTCCTATCTCGGAATAAAAATGCAAGTACAAAAAGGGGCATAACTCCATCAAATGTGAAGTTGACCTAAAGAATTTGGCATCATCATGAGCCTGTTGTCATAAGCAATATAATTTGAAAGTTTGATGTAAAAATATTAAGAAATGGCAAAGTTATAGCCAACGTTAAGTTTTCGTGACGGACCGCCGGACCGCCGGACAAAGCGGTCCCTATGTATCGCCGTTTCTTCTAAAGGGTGACACAAACAAGAGCTGTCAGAGGAGACAGCATGCTCGACTATTCGAATCATTTGAAACAAATGCAATTTGAAGATTAAAACAATAACAACTATGGCCATACATTCATGTGCAATCAGGAAAAATATTTACAAGTGAATGGTACGGGAGAAATTCTTTTCAAATAACAGAAATAATTCCTAAATGTACCATAAATATTAAACTGAATAGGGGAATAACTATGAAATATTTCTGAATTTGTTAGAAAACTTGTTAGTAATTTTTTATTAGAGACATTTACTTTTAGTCAAATATCAATCACTTCAGTAATGTTACAGAAAAAGAACTGAAATGAAAATATAATGGTAGTTTGAAGTTGATACCTTAAGTATTTGCAAAGTTATCGATGAAGTGCACTTAAGTGAAAATATAAGTGAAACTAGAAATGTGTCCATAGGACACGGATGCCCCGCTATGCATCATTTTCAGACACTCAAGTGCAATGATAGGAATAATACGCGATACACTGCCCTTTCATGGTGAACATTTGTGTCAAGTTTTTTTGAAATCCCTCCATTTATGATGAAGTTACAGCCTGGACAAGAAAATTCTATTTTTGGTAACAGTGACCTTGACCTTGGACCTTCAGGCTTGGGTATTGTGCGGACACACTGCCTTTTCATGAACATTTGTGCAAAGTTATTTTAAAATCCTTCCATTTATAACAAAGTAACAGCCAGGACAAGATAATTCTATTTTTAGTAACAGTGACCTTGACCTTTGACCTACAGGCATGGGCATGGTACGTGACACACCGCCCTGTCATGGTGAACATTTGTGTCAAATTATTTTGAAATCCTTCCATTCATAACAAAGTTACAGCCTGGACAAGAAAATTCTATTTTTAGTAACAGTGACCTTGACCTTGGATCTACAGGCATGGGTATTGTGCGGACACACCGCCTTGTCATGGTGAACATTTGTGCCAAGATATTTTGAAATCCCTCCATTCATAACAAAGTAACAGCCTAGACAAGAAAATTCTATTTTTAGCAACAGTGACCTTGACCATTGACATACAGGCTTGGGCATGTACGTGACACACCGTCTTGATATGGTGAACAATTATACCAAGTTATTTAAAAACCCAATAAGAAATAACAAAGTTACAGAGCAGACACGATTTTGCAATAAAATTCTATTTTTAGTAACAGTGACCTTGACTTTTGACCTACAGGCATGGGTATTGTACGCGACACACCGCCTTGTCATGGTGAACATTTGTGCCAAGTTATTTTGAAATCCCTCCATTCATAACGAAGTTAAGGGCCGACTGTATATTTTGCTTAACACAAAATGTAAGCGAAAAAGGGGCATAATTTGAAAAATATTGGAAGAAGGGTTATGGGTCTTGTTGGTTATGATGTAGATTTTGATGGTAAAAATATATTTCAAGTTTCAAGGCAATATCTCAATTAGTTTTAAAGTTAGAGGCAAAATGCATATTTTGCTTGACACAAAATATAAGAAAAAAGGGGCATAACTTGAAATATATTGACAGCAGAGTTATGGGTCTTGTTGGTAATGATGTAGAATTTGATGGTGAATATATATTCCAAGTTTCAAGTTGATATCTCAAGTAGTTTATAAGTTATGGACCAAAGTGCATATTTTCCTTAACGCAAAATTTAAGTGAAAAAGGGGCATAACTTGAAAAATATTGGAAGCAGAGTTATGGGTCTTGTTGGTAATGATGTAGAATTTGATGGTGAATATATATTCCAAGTTTCGAGTTGATATCATAAGTAGTTTTCAAGTAATGGACCAAAGTGCATTTTTTGTTTAACGGACGCCGACGCCGACACCGACGCCGACACCGGGGCGAGTAGGATAGCTCCCCTATTCTTCGAATAGTCGAGCTAAAAATTGGTAATGTGATTTAACCTATGTTCAACAACAAAAGAAGAAACCTGACACTTGAAATCTGAAATCTGACATATCTTAGATAATCTACCGGGGATCAGATTGATAAGCTATGAGAACTGTTGTTGGAATGAAAACTAAATGTCAGTGCATTTTGCATTTTGATATTTCTTATGCATGAAACAAGTGTCTAAGTTTTTAGTTTTTATGGAGTGTGCAAAAATGTAGATTTTGTATAGGTATTTCATAGTAGTTCAAATATATAAAGTAACAGGTTTATTTTTTGAAGAGTATATGAAATGTGTACAAGTGAAAAACTACAAGATATTACAAAAACTGCTTTTCCTAAACATCTCAAAGGCTTTCATCAACTAGAAGGATCTCAAATCTCAAATATTTAAGCAAATATTAGTATCACATGCACAAACTATCAACAGATTGTTGTCGGTCAGCCAGAAATTATGATACCTCTGTCCAATCAATTTTATCACTTGATATTTACTTTAGATTTACATTCCCACAAGGGATCCTCTAAGGATCCATGGACTGTAGTAATGGTAAAAAAGCTCTCCCAAATGTAGATGAACATATTTTTAATGTATTTATACCATGTCCCATTTGTACATCAGATGGCAATGCCTTTCACTTACAACTGCATCTAAGGATTAGAAATAACCTGAACACAGATACCCCACCCACCTGATGATGTTGTTCTAGCTCACTGTCTGGTATATCCTCCTCCGCGTACACCATAGGGTACCTCTTCCCAGTATCAAGGGGCACCTGGGGGTAAGAAATAGCAGATACAATGATACCAACCCACCTGATGATGTTGTTCCAGCTCGCTGTCTGGAATATCCTCCTCAGCATACAGCATGGGGTACCTTTTACATGAACCGAGGGGCACCTGGGGGTTATCCTTCATCCCGCGTAATTTCTTCTGTATGATGCACTCTTCTCCCCTCTGATGTGACTTCTTGATCCTCTGTACACATCTACAAGTTCATTTATTTCTTTCATATAATTATGTTAACATCAAATTTTACTGCTACATATCTACATAAAATTTAAAGCATGCCGATTGAGAGAAACGGCCTGTGTGCATTTGACAGCATGTAAGCCTGTTTGTTGAAGCATATTTAAGGCCAATCTGATTGTTCATTATGTTTTTAGTAATGAAACAACGTTAAGTTTTCTGGGGCTCTTACCCTGACCAAATAATTCTCCTTAATCCTTTACTACCTGGGATATTACTGTTATCCATGGGCAAACAGTGTTATCCAGATCAGCAGTCTGATATCAGTATCTTCACTATTCGCTTTTTGATTCATTAGGTTATCTCTGATCAAGAAGCAATTACTGCAGATCCTGATCAGATGGCACAGATCTCAGAAAACATTCTTCATGCATATCAGTGATTGAAACAAGAAGGGCATTTGCAGAAATATCCTTTGAGTTTTGGCTAATTCCCTTTAAATTTTATATGTGGAAGTACTCGCACCCTTTGATTTAAAAAAAAAGTGCTCATTTATTTTCCTTTACTGAAGTAAAGTAAACCCTAAGAAGGCAATCAAGCTTTGTATTCTATTGTAATAGTTGCATTTGCTGTTCTGAATATTTATTATTCAGTAACAGTTGTAAGTTAATATAGTACTCTTTGACTTTGGTAAAATGCCATTTGCATCCTAACATTATGGGGTAAATACGCTATGCTTAAAAATCTGCAGAGCTGCAACTGCAGAGTGATTTAACACTGTCATTATTAACCTGTGTATCTTGTCATGGTCCAGTACAATCTCCCAGACACGAATAATCTCCGAGTAGATTCTGCCACCTCTGACAGGTTGAGTGATCTCCCCTGACGTTGCCTGCAGACGGCGCTCTGCTGTCTCACTACATCTAGGCGAGAATGCTACAGCAAGTTCCCACAGGATTCTTCTTCCTATAACCAAAGGCTTTAAAGATTCAATGATTGTTTAGATTGTTTTTATGTAAAATAAAACTTTTCAGTACCATCTGATTGCAGACCATATACATGTATTTTAAAATAAATTGTTGATCAGGTATTCAATTGATTCCTTTATAAGTCTTACAGAACTTTTAAGTTTTTAAACTATCCAGATTTGAAAACCTGCATTCTATTAAGTGCACAGTGAAAAAGTCTCACACTGAAAAAGTCTCACATAGTATTAAGCCTATGAAACAAGCTCTGAACCACTGCATTTACTCCCAGGTACTAACAGGTGCTTTATTTTCCCAGTCATTGCACCAATATCATAAAATTGACCAATCACAAGCAATGATTTCATGACTTGTTTTGAAATCTCAATTTGAAGATATTTAAATTTCTTAAGACTTTAAGCCTGGATCATTGACTCTCACCTTTACTAAACTTTGCTTCAAACAGGTTTAGAGTGGCCGGAACATTCTTCAGTTTCTTACATAGGTGGGGCTGCCAGTCTCCACTGGCTAGGAGCTGGATCTTCCGGACTATCCGGCGCTTCAGCTCAGGTATCACGTGTTTGTCCCGCAAGGTTTTCCAGACCTCTGCTGTACACTCCACTTCCCACTCCAGGTTGTCAAACACCTATCAGACAAACATGTAAAGGAAATAAAGGAGACCATCTCTTAAAATGCTTACAAAATATTGGTGCTGGATGCAAATGCCAAAAAATACTGAATAGAAACATTAATTGAAAACAGAGGCTCAATATCAAATAAATTCTTAAGTAATATTGTTAAATTAAATTGTTTTAAATTTGTTGTTAGAAATTTTAGCAGTATACATGAATTTGTAATATGAGAAAAGTATCAGCATTTCCTGATTTTTTAATATTGTTTTTTGATTCTTGCAGGATGCTAACTTCCAAAACCACTATACAAATTTGCAAAATAAATAGTGAAGTATATTATAAATAACTTACATTGGTACTGTAAAACATGCCAAAGTGACACACATCCTTGCAGCAGTTAAGATGGTAACAATGACATTTGGCAATAATAATGTTTCCAGTATGAAACCAAGTAATAAAAACTATGCTCAACTGTTAAATAAAGCAGTCCTTCATTACAATAAGTCAATAAGTACCTGTACATCAATGACATAATCATCTTCAGACTCTTCTTCCTCCTCCTCATCATCACTCTCTTCTATAGATTCCTCTGCATTAACCTTTCTATCTATCCCTTCATCTTCATTGTCAACAGTCTTTGTATCTACACCCTCAACGACTTCAACAGCCTCAATGTTTGTATCTACACCCTCAACAACTTCAACAGCCTTAATGTCTACCTGATCTTCGGCTTCAACCTTATCAGTCGCTTCTTCCATAACTTTCTCTTCCTTTACTTCCTCTATCAAATTTGCCCTGTCTATTAACTTGTCATCTGTATGTTCAAAACATGAATTTTCTGTTTTCTTTGACTTGTCATCCTGTGATTCTTGATGTTTTAAATCTCTTTTCTCTTTTAAATCATTGCCTTCCTCATGTCTCAAATCTTCATCAACACTCTCTGCTGTATTTACACTGGAATCTAATTCACTCAATGCATCCACAAATTCCTCAATACTGTCATTCATTTCTGCATCGCCTTTTTCATTTATTTTATTTCTGACTCTTTCCAATGACAGAGGTCTAGTATTTGTACCAACAAGTCCTGGTTCAGCATCTTTCACTTCAAACTGTTTCGATTCAGAAGAAATGCTACCAGTTTTACCTCCAAGTGTGTTTCCTTTCTGCAAAGGATCAGACACTTCTTTATTATGAGCCAATTCATCAGTTGTTTCTGCTACCTGTTTACTGTCTTTAACAAAAGTCTCTAAACTTTGAGTGTCTATCTTGCTACTGAATCTGTCTGAATTAGATAGGTCTTTGGAACCTGTATCACTGTTCTTGACAGGAATATCTTGGTCTAATTCTTCTTGTTCAGTGTTATTGTCATTTCTCTCAGTTTCTATCACAGGCTTACTGCTTGGAGACTGGTCCACTTTGAAGATGGAATGTTTACTGTCTGGTAGCAGCCGGATAAGTTCCTCAATGTGCTTCTTTCTTTGGTCCCTGAGCGACACTGCTTTGGCAACTTCAATCACAACCTGGGTATTTGTTTCACTGTCTGCTGGTCGCTGCATCTGGTGAAGATCTTCATCTAATGATGCTGTGCTGTCATCTTTCCTCTGAACTTTTGGTCCATGGAGCTGCTCCCTTGACGGTGCTACAGATCTTGCCAATCTCAGATACTGTAATCGCCTATCATTTTTCTTTGTCACATAGTTTAGTGGCAATTTGCCTTCTTTGTTATAGTAGTTTGCAGACAGATTTTTCTTGCATAGCATTTCTGTCAGTTTAAGGACGTAAGTGCTGAACTTGGCGCGAGCAATCAGGTGGAAGAGACAGTCACCGTTCTGGTCCAGCTGCTCAGGATCAAGGTGGGGGTAGGCATCAGGGGAACTCTCAAACTGGTCCAGGAGGAACTCCAACAATACTTGAGCTGTGGAAAAAAAGATAATATTATTATGAAAATTATAACCAAATGAAGTAAATAAGTAAAATATAAAGTAACAATTTTAGGAATGTAAAAATCTGTGCCATGCTATGTTATGTCAAAGACAGAAGGTCATAAGCTTACAAGTGAAACATGGATGTGCAAGCTGATCTAGAGATACTGATCACTTAGTAAAATACGTGAAAAAAAAGTATATATGAAGTAAGGGGTTCATTAATATTTATAGCTATCTAAATGTCAAGAGAAGAAATAATTAACTTGAAAAATCTACAACTAAACATTTACGTCATTCAGTTTATTTCCTTTACAAAAAGCTATGGTATAGACCACAAAAAAGCAACATACTCAAACTTACAAACTTAGTATTACTCTTATCAATAATATAATTCGGGAAATACTGCTGCTTGTTTCTTTTAAGGAACAATGCATTTTCTGGTTTTGAAAACTGAATTATAATTATTACAACTATATCAAGATGCATACATTTTTCCTTCTCCAAGACAATGACCATGGCAGCATGTATAGGTGTGTCACCGTCATACATGGACAGCTTCGTGGTGTCAGCCCCTCGCTTGACCAGTTCCGTCAACACCTTGAAATGCTCTTCACTGACAGCACTCTTCACAGCCATCTCCCCATCTGAAAATAGGTTTGTTGGCATTTTTGTAATTCATTTTCAACTTAGGGGATGTCTTTCAATTTCTTAAACCCTTTACTGCATGGGATATGTCAATTATACAATGGGGAACAGTGTAGATGCTGACTAACAGGATCTAACTACATTTAGTCATTAAGTTCTCTCTGACCACAAAGCAAACTGTATAGATTATGATAGATTTTTTCAAACCTCAAAGAAGTGGAATAATTTATATACAATGATAGTAACAGATGGTTTTGTAAGCCACAGCTTACCAGCATGTGAGAATACTTACTGTCACTTCCTAAGGTAGCACCACAGTTGAGTAGATTTGAGACAATCTGTAGCTTGACTTCCTCGGCAGCTTTCAGGGATGTATCTCTTACTACTGGAACTATCGACAGATTCGAGGCAAACCCTACAACAACAACAACAACAACAACAACAGTTGAGTAGATGTCTAGTGTGGCAATGACAGAGAACTGGGAATTACATTACAAAAACAATGATTACTGGTAATTTAAAACTTAACATTTATCTGGTGAATTGTTGTTTTTAACCCTGCCAGGACATTTAATTGTTTATCAATGTGCTGTTTGCCAGGGAATTTTCTAAGAATTACCGTAAAAGGTATGGAGGCTATCCTTTTCATTAAAATTTTTTTGCTATAGTTATTTAAGTACATAATGCTCAGAATGGTCTCAGATATTTCAGTGTGAATGGAAAAAAAGCTGTGTGTAGCTTTTGAGAGAGATAAGGCCATTTAATTTAATGAATTCCCAATATACCTTTGAGCTGATCTGAGCCATGCATATTTCTGAACTTTCTAACGAGCATATCTAACTGTCTCCACTTATTACTGCTTGCCAAGCCATCAACTATCATGAGGTATGTCTCTCTTCCAACAGACATCAGGCATGGCGGTATCTCTGAAATGTCAACAAACTAACTTAACCCTTTCCTGTAGAGACACACCTTTATTGCTAAGGTGAACAGTTTAGATCCAGATCAGCCGGCACGTCCGTGCCGTCTGATCAGGATCTAAATTGTTCGCTTTTTGACTCATTAGGTTATTTCTGACCAAAATGTGACCAGTGCAGATCCTGATCAGACGGCACGGATGTGCCGGCTGATCTGGATTTACACTGGTCCCACATGCGTAAAAATGTGTATAAATCAAATAAAGGGTTAACTCTTCTCTCAATGAACATGGTTTGATCAAACACCACCTATTGGTATCATCCATGTAGAATCTGTACATATATTCCCACCATTTAAGGTTTTGCAGATTTTTATTGTTAAGTAAACATGAATGCAAACAGTATAGACTGTTCTAAATTAAGCAAACAAAGGAAGTAACATTCCAAACTATATGCTACATACTGTAAGGTTAACAATGCAGTGAATGTTTCTCACCTGGGTTGTGTGTTTCGGCTAACTTCTTGATGATTTCAGCCACAGCTTTCTCGCAGACCTTCTCGTGCCGTGAGCCTTTGTGTGTCTGTTTCAGCAACTCTACCATCTTCTCATAGCCTTCCCGAGGCTCCTCGTGTCCGAAGTGGATTATTCCCTGAGATAACAGGTCGTCACACACGTCACATGACCTCATTGATTTTGCTATAGATGTGGGTGCATTTGTTTGTCTGACCTCAGTCAGTGGCTGGCTTCTACCCTGAGTTTGTTTTCTGCTCGTCTCCAGAGGTGCTGGTAACTTGGATATATTTTCTGGAATAAACAAAACCTAATCTTTTTTTTTTTGGTCAATAACATTAAACATTTTTTTGTGTGTGTTGAAGTTAGTAAACAAGAACGGTCTCTTGTTGCATTTTTTATTTAAGTGCATCTTCATTAAGAAATAAAGTTCCTCACATAGTTTTGCTGAATCTAAAAATTGGTTTATAATAAAAGTGAAAATTTGAATGATGCAACTATATACCATTAATTGCATAATAAAGTTCAAACGCTGAAAAAACAAGCTAATTGCATAAGTTAAACTACACATAAAGTTTCATTAAAAACATGAGGTTGCTGTAAAATAGCACTAAAATAATGACATGGCACTATTTTATACTATAAAAAATTAAAGGTCCATAATAAAGAAATAAAACTACCAAGCAAGAACATGCTTATAATATGCTGATATTAAGTGCATATCGTCTTGTTAGTTAAGCTGCTGATATAGCAGCAATGGATTAGAATTTCAGTTGCCATAAAGCAGCCTGGAAACGAATGGCCCATGTATAATACTATACTGTAATTCAAAGGGTCATAACACTGCAAAGTCATCTAACCAGGGCTGAAGGTTATAAAACTGAGATTGGAAACCAGTCTCAAATCTCAAGCATCTGATTGGCTGAAATGGTGACTGATCAGATGCTTGAGATTTGAGACTGGTTTCTTTGCTCACTTTTAAAACCTTAGGAACAGAACACAGAGATGAACACATTTCTTGCTGAAATTTACCTTAAACTGACACTGAATTTCAACTTGCAGTTGTTAAGAAATACTCTATGCCCAAGATCATAAAACTAAATCTAGAACAATCGTGAACAGTTGCCATTTCAGTCAATCAAATGCTTGAGATTTAAGACTGGTTTCCAATCATAGTTTCATGATCTTTGGCCTTAGTCAAAAATTTCCTATATCATGCTATATCTTACTACACAGTCATTCAATGAGCCATAATTCTATGAAAATCTTTCAGCTTAAACATGTAGATAACATGCACATGTCTTGTTGGTAAAACTTACCATCAAATATCACAGAATTCAGACTGGCAGTTTCTGAGAAATAGCACACAAATGGTCTTATATTATACTATACAGAAAATTACGGGCCAATAACTTTGTGAAACAAGATGGCTGATCAGTTCATCACTTGTGTCACCCTTTAGTACAGAAAAGAACAACTTAAGAAATATTAAGAAATGGCCAATGTTCTGTTTTCATTAGATATCCAAGTGGCATTACATGTATTCTGTCAAATTTAATCTTCACCTAAAGACGTTCGCTACATTATGACTCTGTTGTCATAAGAAATATAATTTGAATGACTGGTGAAGAAATGGTCAGGTTACAGCTGACATTAAGTTTTTGTGACAGATACATGTAGACAAAGTGATCACTATGTGTCCCCTCTTTAAAAGGGCACAAACATCAACTATATTTCGTTTTTTTGTAAAAATTTGTAAATCAATGTAAATGATAAATCACAATGTAAAGCCTTCTTTCCTCTTTAAGCCATATCTGTGGTAATAAAAAGAGTGCTTAACCATGTTTAACGAGAAACAATGACTAAAATTTAACTTTGTCAGTTCAAAAAGACACACATCGTAAGTAAGCATGTACCTTTGTTGTACATGGCCATCCTGAGCACTTCATGACTTTGTGTCTCCTCCGCCGGCAGATAGTCTTTTGCCAGAAGTTTGCTGTTATTCCTACGGTTTGGATCCACATCACACTTCAGCAATAAGATGATTATGTCATATCTGCAAAATAATATAAACCCATTACTCCATTTCATATCTGTTTTAAAGAATGTGCGACCATTGCAGACCAAGATCAGCTGGCATTCTATGGTGCATTTTTTGATACATGCATGTCAAATCAATTGGAAACAGGTTTGTATGACTGTCCTCGCTTGCGTTAGATGTCTGAGAGATTATATGTTAGAAATAATTATGATTTGTTTATCATTTAATGCGAACAAAATGTGAATCATGTTCTCTTGTTAACATCTCCATGCACAGTTTTTAAATCATGTCAGTGTATACAGTATATACTGGTGACCAGTGCCCAAGGTTATAAAACTGAGCAAAGAAAGCAGTCTCAAATCTCAAGCATCTGATTGGCTGAAATGACGACTGGTCGCCATTTCAGCCAATCAGATGGTTGAGATTTGAGACCGGTTTCCATGCTCAGCTTTATAACCTTCAACCCAGGACCTTGAGAAGTTGTGCTCATTATGATGTATGTGTCACAATATATTTGAAAATGTCTCCATACATAAACAAGTTACAGTTATGATATGAAAACTTGATGCAGTCTATTTTAAGTACATCAGACCTTAAACTTGAGTGTAAACTCTATTTTGTGCACATAAAATCATCTTGTTAACATGCACAGTTGTGCCAAGATGATCTGTGTGGTTTTGTGCAGTATATCCGAAGGGTGTACCTTTTTTTCATATCAACAGCTTTCTCTTTCGTTGCAGCATGTAAGACAGTGTTGTTATTGTTGTCCAACTTGTGCTGGTCCGTGTCACTATGACGACAGAACTGTTTAAGCAGATACTGCAGCAGGCTCAGATTCCGACCTAAAAAACAGTGACAGAATAAAATTATTACATTATTTAAGTAAAATTAAATAGTATATGAATATTTTTTCTAATGATTTGCAGAAGGTACAGTGAGGGTTGGCTGATTTAATGTATGTTTACACCATTTACACAATTTGATTTTTTCTATAACCAGCAAGGTTATCAGATGCACCTAGAGTGTCCAAAATGCCGCCTGTGGAAGCTGATTCCAGGTAGCATACGGCTGAAATGTGTCTTATTTGTTGCAAAGCTTCAAAGTAAAAAATGCAGTAACTAAAAATGTTAATATCACATTGACCCAAACTACATGATCACCATTGTTACTGGAACAAAACTTTTAAATAAATAAAATCACAAATGATGGATTCATGAGTTGACATAATGAGCAATGATTTATCAAGGACCAAGTCAATTATCTAGGATCATTTACCGTGATAGCATTTCACTGTTCTTTCGAAAAAAATAAAACATGTAAGAAGTACAGTAAAACTCCTTTTAAACAGCCCCTCCCCTAATAAACCCCTAATAAATGCCTCCAAGTTATTTTTGGGAAAAATCAGTGAATCAAATGTAATATCAGAATAAAAATATTTAATAGAAATAAACTGCGGACTCTTTATAAAGCAGTTCGTTTAATTCCGCGGTCCATTATAACATCGTACCTTGGATCCCCTATTTTTTTTCTTATTCCATTTTTTACCATGAAACGGCAAAAAAATCGAAACTGGAAGTCATTTTTTATCGTAAAACGGCAAATAAATCGAAACCGGAAGTCACAATTTTAACATGTACACAAATGACACACACATTTTATCCCTGAAACAACCGTGTTTTAACACCTTTCCAAGTGCCCGAGGCAAACTTGTGAATGCATACTTACTGTTTAATTTTATAATTGATCCATTACTAAATTCGATTGTCTCTATAATTATGACATAATCCACTCAATTCAGAAAGAAACTAAAAATTATTCCCAGTCATGTTTTAAAACCTGTTGGTAGTTCATTGATGTACATTTTGCTTTGATCCGCCTTCCTGCTCATTTCATGGAGGCTGCATTTTTTTTACTATGGAGGTAAACAGTGATAATATCTGTCAATGAAATGTGACTTCAAAGAAAAATGTCGGCTCGTATCGAGACTGTGATGTTTTGTCGGCTCTGCTATGAAATCGTTTGATCTACAAGAAGTGTGTACGTGACGTTTGACATTTTTTAGCTGGTTTAAGTTGGTTGATGATGCAACAATACTGAAATATTATACTGGAGATAAAATTAGGATTTAATTTATAAATTATGGAATACGTTCGTAAATGTCAGAGCTTGTGTCATAAAATAATTAAAATTTCTGCAAGCATCTAAACAAAATAGATATACGGTCTTTAATTCCATTACAATAATTTAAGGCATATATGATTTTGATCTTGGTGTTATTAGTCAGTCTCTTGCGGTTTTGCTTTTTTTATTTGAAATTTGGTAATTGTATGTCTTATAAGAAATATCATTTGTCGAGTACAGTGTGGGAAATCATGACGTTACGTGGAATTATGCGTAATATCGTTAGTTGTGTATTAGGTAGTATTAGTATACTGTATAAGTACTTATACTGGCGGGGGATTAATTTTGGTGATATTGGCGGTCAGTGTCAGTTGCGCCAATATAAAACACCACCAATAAAAATCCCCGTCAATTTTAAACACCACCAATTTAATATCTGGAAGGTAGATAACTATGATACACTATTATATATTTTGTTTTAACACGAAACAAGAGTACATGAATGTGTTATTTATTTTCTTTAGAAATAGCCAGAAGGCATGTTATTTGGCGCTTGTCGTCCATTCCTTTCAGCGGCACTTGTTTTTAACTTAAGAAAAAGCATTTTAGAGTTATAGCTTTCGTACATGTAGAAAATTAAATTAGTTTTTTTGATATCTCATAGAAACCCGCTTTAAAATAATTAAATAATATTAAATCAAACAATTAGGTAAACTTATAATGCGTCAACAAAAGGAATATAATTGGAATATCAAACAAAGCAATTACGTACTGTATTAGGTAAATGCGATAATGTTTTCACACTTAAAATTTAACAATCAAATAACTGCGACGTTTACCTTTCTCTTCCGTTGTCCGATTTCCGCCATTTTTCATCAAGGGTTTTATTTTGGCGGTCTGGCTTGTTAGCGCCAATATATGACCCCGCCAATATAAAACACTTTAAAATACGCCAAAATTTGACACCGCCAATATTAAGCGCTATACAGTATTTGCGCTGGAAGTCGGGTCATGTATTTTTCGCGGGAAAATGTAACGCGGTTTCACTTATTAAAGCAGTCGGGATGATGGACCCGCTATACTGCATTATAAAGAGACCGCAGTGTAATAAGCACCCCTGATTTCAGAAAATGTAATGACACAGGGGCGTTTAAAATGAATTTTACGGCATAATCATACATACCCACTACCAGAGATATCCTCACTACAGCATGCAGGTAGGTGTCACCATGTTCCAGGGATATTGTCTTTCTGTTACATCCACATTCCAAGAAATAGTGCATCATCTCTACACCCCACCAATGTTCCTGAAAAAACAGACAAAATAAAAAATCTACAAGCCATGTTTTGGCAGCACCTTGTCTTTTCAAATAATGGGTGAAACATAAATTAGCATTATTATTTTATTGTTGTTCAATAGCCAATGTCACTGTCAGCAGAGAGCGGTCATGAGTTTCAAGTAAAGATTTAAAGTTACTGCCAATGTTAAGTTTTCATGACAAAATTCTAAGTACAACTTGAAAAAGTGTTCAGTTGAATACTTATGTTGTCCTAAGATACTTCATAACTGTAACAATATTAAGAAATGATAAGCAAAGGCAAAATTATTACCATAATTATCATTTTGTGACATATTTTTATTTATTTAATTTTCTTTGGTGGGTGGGGTGGGTGGGGTAGGAACTGGGCCAAATGTTGCCCAAAGTGTTTTTATTTAAATTTATTGCATAGGATGTACATTAACTTTAATATCAATCTGTTACAAATTATCCCAGAAATACTCATAGAGTAAGATGATGTGTACCTTGAGCATTGAAAGGTTACAGAACGGTTTTAGGGTCCATGTCAGATGGGGTCTCTTTGGGTTTCCAAGGGTGTACTGATAGTAAGCTACTGCAGCTTTGTTCCAGTCATTGTTGTTGACCAGTTCATAGCAGGCGCGAGCCCAAATGTGTCCCTGTCCAGTTGGCAGGTCCTCTATTCTTTTCTTTACATCCACTACAAGATCATAAAGTAAAACAAAATATTAAAAGGGCCTAAGATCATAAAACCAAGATTGGATACCAGTCTAAAATCTAAAGCATCTGTTGCAGTTGCCATTTCAGCCAATCAGATGCTTGAGATTTAAGACTGGTAACCTTATTTAATTTTAAAATCTTGGGACTAGACCACAAAGTGAAGTCATCAATAGTGCTCATCTATCAATTGTCCATTGAAGGTTGTTGAGCACAAAACTTATTTCTACATGTTAACATTTCTCCTAAAAATATTTTTTGTTTTCATATTTCTGCCCAGTCTTAAGATGGGTGTTTTCTATACCAAACCCATTCCTTTATAAGTGACCTTACGTTGCTGATCACAGTATGGTGTTTGTCTGAAAATACCAAGATGAAGGTTCCTTATTCTCAGATTTAGGTTAGCCTACATGTAGCACAATATAAGGTATTTCACCCAAGTTAGTAGTTGCACAAAAATAAATGCCCACTAATTTTGGTTAATAAACATATAAATTATCCTTCTTCCCCAGCACTGTCATCCACTGGAATAGTCAACTACCAGATATCCCATCTTGAATAGTCAACTACCAGATATCCCTGCTTGAATAGTCAACTACCAGATATCCCTGCTGGAATAGTCAACTACCAGATATCCCTGCTGGAATAGTCCACTACCAGATATCCCTGCTGGAATAGTCAACTACCAGATATCCCTGCTTGAATAATCAACTACCACATATCCCTGCTTGTACTATCATTGAGCTGTTCAGTAAGGCAGTCAGTCAGATTGATCTCTCTATAAGCATGTATCACAGTATTAAAACATCTTTTACTTTTAACCCTTTCCTCCACATATAATCATTTTTACGCATGTGCGACCGTGCCATCTGATCAGGATCTGCACTGGTTGCATTTTGGTCAGAAATAACCTAACGAATCAAAAAGCAAACAGTGCAGATCCTGATCAGATTGTATGGATGTGCTGGCTGATCTGGATCTACACTATACATCCACACAATAAGGATGTATCTATGGAAAACAGGGTTAACAGCTTTTACTTATGTACCATGTCTGAGGGCAGTCATCTGGGCTGAAGGTTATAAAACTGAGATTGTAAACCAGTCTCGAATCTCAAGGATCCAATTGGCTGAAATGGCAACTGGTCGCCATTTCAGCCAATTAGATGCTTGAGATTTTAGACTGGTTTCCATGCACAGTTTTCAAACATCTTTTACTTTTAACCTAACCTACATCTTCACAACCTGTGTATCAGCTTATTATTTTTAAACTCTTTATATAGCTCACCTCTTACTAACATTCTTTGCAGCTTGACTCGCAAATGTCTAAATCCCCACCAGTGGTTCCATGTTAATGGAAGATAGATAGATCTCTGCGCAAACAAATGTATATTACAAGGAGATTAGCAATACTTACACATAGATTTTGGTATCTCAGAGCACACGCTAGCGAGTTCTGTCAGGATTTCTACTTTCACTTTATCCTCCACATGACTGTCTATGTCCTTGTAAGCGTTAATAAAAGCCTTCAGTGATCCCTCAGTCTGTCGCAGACCTCGCATCGCCTTACCAACTCTTATATGAGCCTAAAAATAGAAACGTACATTAAGTTTATAGGTACTGGTCTCCGATTATGGTTTCGAGAGCAGCTATTGATAGAATTTTGTTGGTTAATGTCAAGAAAAAAGTTCTTTTTGGTGATATTTTTTATAAAATTTTTTTGGTAAATGTCAAGTAAAAGGTCTTTTAGATTTGCAATGTACTGCCTGTCACAACATATCTGGAAATAAAGATGCAGTGTGAACTCATTTTCACAAAAAGCATAGTAAGCAAAACGTCTACATGAAGAATTTAACAAAAATAGAAATAGGCCAGTCAGCGTACCCCAAAATAGCATCAAAGTGTGAAGAAATTGCAAAAGAATTGATTTGTAGGTTTTTTGTTAGAAGAACATGTCTATTTTAAAGGGTAAAAAGTTGCAATTTGAAAACTGATGGGAAATTGGGAAAAAACGCATTTGAACTAACTGACCAAAAAAAATCTCCAAATTTTAAACATATCCATTTTTGGATAAATTTAAAGCATTGATCATAGTTTTAATAAAACTATTGCCATAGAATGCTGGAGAATGACGTTATTGAACTAGTAAATGTTTAAAACTTGCCATAGTTTCATTTTGGTTTGCAATCTTGCGAAATCAGAACATTTTTAGATGTTATTTTACCCCACCCACTAAAGTAAAAATTATCAAAATGGCATGAAATTGTGAGGAAAATGCAAAATAATTGATTTGTAGGTTTTTTGTTAGAAGAACATGTCTACTTTAAAGGTAAAACGTTGCAATTTGAAAACTGATGGGAAATTGGGAAAAAACGCATTTGAACTGACTGACCGATAAAAAATTGCATATTTTCAACATTCCGATTTTGGATAAAATAAAAGCATTGATAATAGTTTTAATAAAACTATTGTCAAAGAATACTGGAGAATGACGTTTTTGAACTAGTTAATGTTTAAAACTTGCCATAGTTTCATTTTGGTTTGCAATCTTGCAAAATCAGAACATTTTTAGATGTTATTTTACCCCACCCACTAAAGTAAAAATTATCAAAATGGCATGAAATTGTGAGGAAAATGCAATAGGATTGATTTGTAGGTTTTTTGTTAGAAGATCATGT
The DNA here is from genome assembly GCA_038501625.1 of Corbicula japonica. Taxonomy (NCBI): domain Eukaryota; kingdom Metazoa; phylum Mollusca; class Bivalvia; order Venerida; family Cyrenidae; genus Corbicula; species Corbicula japonica. The sequence goes on from JAZAYU010000054.1 coordinate 1,418,946, forward strand.
CTACTTTAAAGGGTAAAAGTTGCAATTTGAAAACTGATGGGAAATTGGGAAAAAACGCATTTGAACTGACTGACCGATAAAAATTTGCATATTTTCAACATACCGATTTTGGAAAAAAATAAAAGCATTGATCATAGTTTTAATAAAACTATTGTCATAGAATACTGGAGAATGACGTTTTAGAACTAGTTAATTTTTAAAACTTGCCATAGTTTCATTTTGGTTTGCAATCTTGCGAAATCAGAACATTTTTAGAGGTCATTTTACCCCACCCACTTAAGTAAAAATCAAGAAAGCATCAAATTGTGAGGAAAATGTAAAAGAATTGATTTTTATGTTTTTGTAAGAAACAGAAGTCTTCTTTAAAGGACAAAAAGTTGCAATTTAAAAATTGGAAATTTCAAACAAAAAACACTTGAACTGACTGACCGACAAAATGTGCAAATTAAAAAAAAATCTATTTTCTGATAAAATTTAAGCATTGATCATAGTTTTAATAAAACTTTCGTCAAAAAATACTGGAGAATGTCGTTATTGAAGTAGTAAATGTGCAAAACTTGCCATAGTTTCATTTCGGTTTGCAATCTTGCAAAATCAGAACATATTTAGAGGTTATTTTACCCCACCCACTAAAGTAAATATTAATATTTTGATACAATATTAATTTGTTTTATTCTTTTTCAATTTTTTAAATACAATGTAAAACTGCATAAATATGATACACCTAAATTTATTATATAATCATTGTATATCAATATAATTAAGAAAACGAAAACTGTACATGCATAGTAGGTGGTCAAACACGTTAAAATTCGTATATTTGGAGAAAAGGGTTGTTCAAGTTCATATGTATTCATCAATATCTAATTCTGCCCGAGTTGGAGAATTTGAACACCCAAAGCAACAACACTCAATTAAAAATTCTACAACTCTGATAACATTCCAAGCTATGTTTTCTAAAAGTACTACATTGTTACTTTAATAAAGGCAACGGTTGGCATTTAAAATATTGTCATGTGCAGGAGGCAGAGAACAAATACTTGTCAAATCCCACCCCTGGTCTTCAGGTTTAAGCATTGTATTTCCAACCCAGATCTGGCTCTGAATATAAACGTGTTTATAATAAAAAATGCTGTGTCTAATGTTGGAGATAATGTATGAACTTGCACAAATAACGTCCTTTTCATCACATTCACTGTTAATTTGTGATCTTGGCGTATCTAGCGATATAGATGGAGATCTGTCTTATAACATGAGGATAGTCTTTTCACCTAGTTTTCCTACATCTTTGTCTGATTGACTTGCCATGAACTGTTCCTCAGCTTCTTGCGTCTATATTAACTATCAATTCCTTCATGGCAGTTGACTTTCCTATTAAAATATGTGAGAAGTTAAATCACAACCAGTATTAACATGAAAAAGAAGTAACAGATCACATTTATTTCATAAAACACAGACTGCATATTTTGATGTTCTAGATCTTTCTCGGTGATGGTCTTCTATGCTTTATATCGGATCGCACGTACTCTTTCTGTGCTGAGTCTTCTTCAACGACACATGTGATCTCTTGCTCAGCACGTTCAGTGTCTGTCAAAGCACTTCATGGAACCATTAATTATTCTGTTTTGTACATTTCTGGTATATATAGTGTCTTGAAGTTCGATAGGTCTGACAGAACAAACATCTGCACCTCTCTTCAGACTTAATTTTAGCATGCTTGCCATAAAAACTAGTCAAGTATTACGAAAATCAAATGTGACAATTGAACATGTGACGCAATTGTCATTATTACATTGTTATTGTATTCACAGTGGTTTTGGGGTGAAGAGAGTCTCAAATATGGTCTGTGTAACATCGTGGATACACATACACAAGATTCTATCCTTGCTGGTTCTGTTGACGGTGCAATAACCTTTAGCACGGTGTGTCACGGCCTTTAAATAAAGAATAAAAATTGGCCATTATGAATTGCAAAAAAATAAATGTGAGATTTTAATTACAATATCCAAGTCAAATATAATTATATAAACGTAACAGCATTTATTTAAAATGAAAACCATTTACTCTTACCACCATTTCAGAAGTTTATGTTCACATTAGCAGAACCGAAAGGATGAATGAAAGAATGAAAACCATAGTCCTGATGATGCAAAACACACCCTGCTTATTCAATTTACGTTTGCAAACTAATATCGACTTTCTAAAACGTGTATTTAAAAATATGAACATGCATGTCAGGAATTGGAATAAACAGAAAACACAGCCTCCCCAAGCAGCCAAAACTTAGAGAGGAAAAGAGAGCATGTATTATAAGACGATCAATTTCAAATAAGACACCACAAACAATAAACAAAAAAGAGATCTATTGGGGTTACCGCCTAGGAACAGTCAGTGATAAAACAATTTGTCACTGGGGGTAAACCAGGTTCTAGGGTTCACCAACCTCACACATGCCCCAACAAGTTCCCAAATAAACGAACACGTAAAAGTTGTCTTGGTGTAATAACTCCAACCCACCTAAAACTCGACATTGTTGCACGCAAAAGCACACAAACATTTTGAATAAATATTGATGTCAAACTTATTTTTATCGTGTTCCTTGTTAAAGATTAATGTTACAATTGTTTATACACTATACTTTCATTTAAAATAAATTTATGTACTCCATATTTGCCGATATTGACTGTAAAACACGAATTAGACAATTAACCTAAAAGAATTATAGTTATGGTTTTGCTGCGTATTGGCTTCCGTAGTTTAAAAAATTTGCGAAAACCTTCTGGTGAAGGTCAAAACCAAATCTACGGATAATAGCCATATTGGGGATTTATTTCAATATTTTACAATATTTAGCTGTTCTGTGTTTACTTTATTGAGTTTAATAAAGAAATATATAACAAAATAAATGAAAATTCACTGGTTTCCGTTATACGATGAAATCGATCATTTACAGGCATTTTGAAGTCATGTATTCAAACTAATGCATTAAACAACAAAAATATATAAAATATGAAATTAATAATCAACTTACATGACCTAAGTTGTCATTCCAGATAACAAATCTTGCAATAAACACTTGACCTTGTTTGTTTACATGCTTCCAGAAGTTCAAAAATGGCGCGTGCAAACTTTATGTGTCCGAGTATGGCGTACCATCACAGCCATAATTGTTGAATCATTAAAGTCGAAATTTAAATGGCCAATTAAAACAATTTCCCCCAACCCACCGGAGTGCAACTTTTTGTTGGATGTATATCTATGTCTGATGTTTTGCAGATGACACTTAGTGAAACTTTTGCAATTAGTTCAAGGTGATATGCTACGCTGACTGGACTAAAATGAATATGTTATCTGTAAGGCTTAAAATACATAACTGAAAAAAAATATCATCAGACAATTACTAGCCCTTTACCCAATATGGGCTGTTCCAAACAAAATTAGCTGGTTTTGGTTATCCTGTTAGAAAAATGAACAACCAACAGTTACTTTCATTTTCCTACTTTGCAGAGAAGTCTCATCATGCCCTTTAAAGATTTGTGAAGTTTCATCAAAATAGCGCCATCCATTAAAAAAAATATTGTAAAATAATGGGCAAAAAATGTCAGGAGTGTGACAAAAAAGTGTGACACTTTTAAAAACTAGAATCTGTTTTTGTGAAAAACGCATGTCTCCCCCCTGCGCCCTATTGAATGAAGGCCAAGGAAGAGATATCACCTTTTTCATACAGAAGCCTGTGTCATTTATTATGGTAAAATGAACATGCACATATATATATATTAACTTTAGGGGCCGATGTAATTTTGAATTCTTGCCTAAATACCTCAAAATCAACAGGGTTCTTCAAGGCTATAACAGCAACCATTGTATGAAGTTTGAAGGTTCTAGATAAAATAAAACTCCAGTTAGTGAGAAGAAACCAATTTCACTCATCGGGTCACTGTGACCTTGACCTTTGACCTAATGACCCCAAAATCAATAGGAGTCCTCTACTCAATAAGGACATCCATCATATGAAGTTTGAAGGTTCTGGGTGAAATAAAACTCCTGTTATTGAGTGGAAACGGTTTTCACTCTTCGGGCCCCTGTGACCTTGACCTTTGACCTACTGACCCCAAAATCAATAGGGTTCTTCTACTCAATAAGGGTTATCACCCTATGAAGTTTGAAGGCTCTGGGTCAAAGGGTACTCGAGTTATTGAGCGGAAACGGTTTTCACACTTCGGACCCCTGTGACCTTGACCTTTGACCTACTGACCCCAAAATCAATAGGGTTCTTCTACTCAATAAGAGCTATCACCCTATGAAGTTTGAATGCTCTGGGTCAAAGGGTACTTGAGTTATTGAGCAGAAACGGTTTTCACACTTCGGGCCCCTGTGACCTTGACCTTTGACCTACTGACCCCAAAATCAATAGGGTTCTTTTACTCAATAAGGGCTATCACCCTATGAAGTTTGAATGCTCTGGGTCAAAGGGTACTTGAGTTATTGAGCGGAAACGGTTTTCACACTTCGGACCCCTGTGACCTTGACCTTTGACCTACTGACCCCAAAATCAATAGGGTTCTTCTACTCAATAAGAGCTATCACCCTATGAAGTTTGAATGCTCTGGGTCAAAGGGTACTTGAGTTATTGAGCGGAAATGGTTTTCACTCTTTGGGTCACTGTGACCTTGACCTTTGACCTACTGACCCCAAAATCAATAGGGTTCTTTTACTCAATAAGGGCTATCACCTTATGAAGTTTGAATGCTCTGGGTCAAAGAGTACTTGAGTTATTGAGCGGAAACGTTTTTCACTCTTCGGGCCCGTGACCTTGACCTTTGACCTACTGACCCCAAAATCAATAGGGTTCTTCTACTCAATAAGGTCTATCACCCTATGAAGTTTGAATGCTCTGGGTCAAAGGGTACTCCAGTTATTGAGGGGAAACGAAGTGTGACAGACGGACTGAAGGACAGACGGACAGACAGACAAGGCAAAAACAATATGTCTCCCCCCCCCTCTGGGGGGAAACATAATTACATTTGTTCTGACCATCATTTTACAAAAAGCTTAAATAAAGAAAAGTTTTAGTGTTGTTTTAGTAAAAGGTGCATTTATTAGGCATCAACTAATGATAAAATTAAGCATATTATACTTCAATTAATCAAAATTTATGCTATTAAGTCAAGCGTGGTAGAAAAGAAAATACTTCAAGAAAATCCAAACATCTTTGCTTTATAAATTTATAGGACTTTAAAGATTAATAGTACAAAAGAACTTGTTTGTGTATCATGAAGTTTAATGTTTCTAGATACAATAATTATAATATTATAACCTCTATTGAAATTATATTTGTCTGCAGCTCCCTTCAGAAAATATCAGTTAAATTTGTCAGGAGTGTGACATTTTGCACATATTGCAATATTCTGTCAACATATTCCTTACATGAATACAAGAGCATGTTTTTTCATAGAAGTCTATGTCACGTTTTGTTAAATTGTGAAAATTAGGAATGGCCTTAGTGAAACATTTTTGAGTATACTGCACTTATGTGGTTGTCAGGAATGTGACACTTTCTTAAAAATATTTTTTTTTATTTTTATGCAATACCACAAGTTCTAAAGCACTAATACAGGTATTTTAACAGAATTGCACATTTAAATAATAAGAAACAGTAGTAGATATATTTTAAGCACATACATTAAAATTCTTGTGATTTATTTAATATTGGTCAATAAAGCTCCATAAAATGTTTATTCTGCCACATATGAGTATTACTTGACTGATTTTGATTACTGTAAAGACTGTACAAACATATGGAGCAACCAGTTTGGGCTTTTTATGAACTTAAATTCTTTACATTTTTTTCACTTCACTTGCCTTTTTTTGAAATAGCCCAAATGACAATATCTCAGCAACCAGTTGACCGATTTCAAAAATCTTTTCAGTTCTGTACTCAGTTTCAATAAGCAAAAAATTCAGAAAAACAAGTTTGGTATTTTCATGAACTTTAATTTTTCACTATTGTTTCCAGCCATTTTTTTAAACAGCCCATATATACACATTTAATCACATGTGTGAACACTGTAGATCCAGATCTGCAAGCTTGAATAATTAGGATCTGTTCACTTTTATGTCAGAAATAACCCTAAAAAATAAACAGGAATTTTGGTGTTCCGTGGAACACATGTGTCACCTGCTTGCATAAAGTTTAAATGTGGGCCAACAGTAGAACAGGATGCTTAAACATGATTAAATAGTAAATAAAACAAGAGGGCCATGATGGCCCTTATATCGCTCACCTGAGTACAAAAGTACTCTCAGCTTGTGGTTTCAGCCAAGAAGATTTTAAAAGTTTTTCCTATATCAGTCTATATAAAATAAAGTGAACCCTGGGGCAGGGCCAATTTTGACCCCAGGGAAATCATTTGAACAATCTTTGAAGATTTCCACAAGAGGGTGCTAAATGCCAAATATCTAAGCTCTAGGCCTTGTGGTTTCAGACAAGAAGATTTTTAAAAATTTTCCTATACAAGTCTATATAAAATGAAGTGACCCCTGGGGCGGGGCCAATTTGTAGAGTTTCACAAGAGGATGCTTAATGCCAAATATCTAAGCTCTAGGCCTTGTGGTTTCAGACAAGAAGATTTTAAAAGTTTTTCCTATACAAGTCTATATAAAATAAAGTGACCCCTGGGGCGGGGCCAATTTAGACCCCTGGGAAATAATTTGAACAATCTTTGTAGAGTTCCACTAGAGGATGCTAAATGCCATATATCTAAGCTCTAGGCCTTGTGGTTTCAGACAAGAAGATTTTTAAAGTTTTTCCTATACAAGTCTATATAAAATGAAGTGACCCCTGGGGCGGGGCCAATTTAGACCCCTGGGAAATAATTTGAACAATCTTTGTAGAGTTTCACAAGAGGATGCTTAATGCCAAATATCTAAGCTCTAGGCCTTGTGGTTTCAGACAAGAAGATTTTTAAAGTTTTTCCTATATAAGTCTATATCAAATGAAGTGACCCCTGGGGCGGGGCCACTTTAGACCCCAGGGAAATAATTTGAACAATCTTTGTAGAGTTTCACAAGAGGATGCTAAATGCCAAATATCTAAGCTCTAGGCCTTGTGGTTTCAGACAAGAAGATTTTTAAAGTGTTTCCTATATAAGTCTATGTCAAATGAAGTGACCCCTGGGGCGGGGCCAATTTAGACCCCTGGGAAATAATTTGAACAATCTTTGTAGAGTTCCACTTGAGGATGCTAAATGCCAAATATCTAAGCTCTAGGCCTTGTGGTTTCAGACAAGAAGATTTTTAAAGTTTTTCCTATATAAGTCTATGTAAAATGAAGTGACCCCTGGGGCGGGGCCAATTTTGACCCCAGAGAAATAATTTGAACAATCTTTGTAGAGTTCCACTAGAGGGTGCTAAATGCCAAATATCTAAGCTCTAGGCCTTGTGGTTTCAGACAAGAAGATTTTTAAAGTTTTTCCTATATAAGTCTATATAAAATGAAGTGACCCCTGGGGCGGGGCCAATTTTGACCCCAGGGAAATAATTTGAACAATCTTTGTAGACTTCCACTAGAGGATGCTAAATGCCAAATATCTAAGCTCTAGGCCTTGTGGTTTCAGACAAGAAGATTTTTAAAGTTTTTCCTATACAAGTCTATGTAAAATGAAGTGACCCCTGGGGCGGGGCCAATTTTGACCCCAGGGAAATACTTTGAACAATCTTTGTAGAGTTTCCACTAGAGGATGCTAAATGCCAAATATCTAAGCTCTAGGCCTTGTGGTTTCAGACAAGAAGATTTTTAAAGTTTTTCCTATATAAGTCTATGTAAAATGAAGTGACCCCTGGGGCGGGGCCAATTTTGACCCCAGGGAAATAATTTGAACAATCTTTGTAGAGCTCCACTAGAGGATGCTAAATGCCAAATATCTAAGCTCTAGGCCTTGTGGTTTCAGACAAGAAGATTTTTAAAGTTTTTCCTTTCGGTTGCCATGGCAACCAGAGTTCTGCATGGAATTGATTTCTTTGAACAACTTTGGAAGAGCTTCATGCAAGGAACATACATGGCAAGTTTCATCAAAATTGGCCAAGCCGTTTCAGAGAAGAAGTCGATTGAAGCAATTGTTGACGACGCACGACGGACGACGGACATCAGGCGGTCACAAAAGCTCACCTTGTCACTACGTGACAGGTGAGCTAAACATGAAGTGACCCCTGGGGCGGGGCCAATTTTGACCCCAGGGAAATACTTTGAACAATCTTTGTAGAGTTCCACTAGAGGATGCTAAATGCCAAATATCTAAGCTCTAGGCCTTGTGGTTTCAGACAAGAAGATTTTTAAAGTTTTTCCTATACAAGTCTATGTAAAATGATGTGACCCCTGGGGCGGGGCCAATTTTGACCCCTGGGAAATACTTTGAACAATCTTTGTAGAGTTCCACTAGAGGATGCTAAATGCCAAATATCTAAGCTCTAGGCCTTGTGGTTTCAGACAAGAAGATTTTTAAAGTTTTTCCTATATAAGTCTATATAAAATGAAGTGACCCCTGGGGCGGGGCCAATTTTGACCCCAGGGAAATAATTTGAACAATCTTTGTAGAGTTCCACTAGAGGATGCTAAATGCCAAATATCTAAGCTCTAGGCCTTGTGGTTTCAGACAAGAAGATTTTTAAAGTTTTTCCTATATAAGTCTATATAAAATGAAGTGACCCCTGGGGCGGGGCCAATTTTGACCCCAGGGAAATACTTTGAACAATCTTTGTAGAGTTCCACTAGAGGATGCTAAATGCCAAATATCTAAGCTCTAGGCCTTGTGGTTTCAGACAAGAAGATTTTTAAAGTTTTTCCTATACAAGTCTATGTAAAATGAAGTGACCCCTGGGGCGGGGCCAATTTTGACCCCAGGGAAATACAGTAAAACCCCTCATTACGGACACTCAATATTACGGGCACCCCGTTATTACGGGCGATTTTTTGAAGAACGGAAATTTTGTCTTCTTTTTGTATATAGTAAATAACTCGATAATACGGGCACCCCGCTATTCCGGTAATACGGACACCTGACGCAGTACAAAATTAACTTTAATGCATATTTTAGACCCGCTATTACGGACAGTCAAAACTGGTAACGTTCCACTTTCTGACCGTTTCGCGACATCAGTTTACGACACCGGTTTGCGACATACGACCGCGTAACGTATTATTAATCAGACTCATTTACGGTAATAGGTAAAGTTGCAAATTGCAATCAAAACAGACCTGTCAAACTGTGATTTACACGTTTGATTGGGGTACCTAATTGAGGAAGTGGTAATTTCAATTAGCAGTTTAAGATTATCGCACCTTTTAGTCGATTGGGCTATAATCAGCATGTTTCGGCAATGAAAAGATTCGCTATTTATTAATTTGATTGGATATTTTTTGTTTTTGTATGTAAATCAGCGAATAGTTTGATCGGTATGTTTCAAACATTACATGCAAGATAAAACAAATAAAAATAATTTCTTTCAGCTCTCTCCATTATGGAGAACAGTAAAACAGGCCAGACAGTTGAATTGACTCTACACAGGAAAATAAAATTAATTAGAAAATCTGAGAAACAAGACAAAAGCCAAACAAATAAGTTTTACATATTTTGTCTGATTTATTACATTATACTAGATTAAAGGGCAAATTAACACCAATTAAGCTGTTAAATCAACGATATATTAATGATGTCGAACCGAAGATGTAACGGACAGTGGCCGGTGATTCAAACCCACTATTAAGGACACCCCGCTATTAAGGACACTTTCCCTCAGTCCCTTAGGTGTCCGTAATAGAGGGGTTTTACTGTACTTTGAACAATCTTTGTAGAGTTCCACTAGAGGATGCTAAATGCCAAATATCTAAGCTCTAGGCCTTGTGGTTTCAGACAAGAAGATTTTTTAAGTTTTTCCTATATAAGTCTATGTAAAAAGAAGTGACCCCTGGGGCGGGGCCAATTTTGACCCCAGGGAAATAATTTGAACAATCTTTGTAGAGCTCCACTAGAGGATGCTAAATGCCAAATATCTAAGCTCTAGGCCTTGTGGTTTTAGAGAAGAAGATTTTTAAAGTTTTTCCTTTCGGTTGCCATGGCAACCAGAGTTCTGCATGGAATTGATTTCTTTGAACAACTTTGGAAGAGCTTCATGCAAGGAACATACGTGGCGAGTTTCATCAAAATTGGCCAAGCCGTTTCAGAGAAGAAGTCGATTGAAGCAATTGTTGACGACGCACGACGCACGACGGACGACGGACATCAGGCGGTCACAAAAGCTCACCCTGTCACTTTGTGACAGGTGAGCTAAAAAGTAAGAAATATATAAAGTATTGAAATTTTGTAGTAATCCTTATGGGATGAGTGAAAAAAAGTTAAAACTGAATATAAATAAAAATGGCAGTTACAACTGTTTTGAACTCAACCCAGAGTTATATCAGGACTTAGAGTGATCCGGCAATCTTACCTTGTACCAGTGACCGTCAAACGAGACACTGTGCATAGCGTCGTCAAGTGCTGCTTGATACTGACGAAGTTTAAGATAAGCCTCCGCCCGGTTCCCGTACAACACTGCGATCTCATGATTCGTCAACTTGGCATGTACCTGAAAATTCCATGTATTACTTTGTTTTAAGTTTTAATTATTATTGTCTTGTTTGTTTTAGATCTTTGGTTGGTCCCTGTATGGGCTTCGGGAAGGAATAAAATCTAATTTGAACAGGCAAACACTGCAAAATAACCTTATAAGAAGCAAACAGTGTAGATCCTGATTGGATGGCACTGATATGCCATCAGATTGGGATCTACACAGTTTGCCCATTGGTTAACAACCATATCCCATGGAGTAAAAGGTTAATGGGATTGCAGTAACTGTAGCTTTAATTCGTGAATCATTACTCAAAACATTCCAAACATTTATTTTTCAATGAACAATGTAAATGCTATTAACAGTCAGGAATAATAAATCCATAACTATGATGTCACCTAGTAAGAACTGCATTAAGGCAACTCCATAAAATGAACAAACAGACTTATGCATAGATGTGCTAAGAAAAAAAACCTGGTATAACATAACAAATAATGGAAATCTGAAGAGTTGACTTACCGTCTTTGCCTTGCTGGACTTGAAGATGTCTATAGCTTTACTGTACATTTCCACAGCATCAGTGATGGCCCCGTTCTTGAACCTGATGTTGCCCTCCTCCTTCAGTCTGTTAATGTCATCCACAGAATGACCTGTACACCACACAAAAATAACATTACTGGTACACTTAGTGGAATCTCTATCAGCTAACAACAAAACGTGGGTTAAAGGTTATAAAACTGAGACTGGAAACCAGTCTCAAATCTCAAGCATCTGATCAGTCGCCATTTCAGCCAATCAGATGCTTGAGATTTGAAACTGGTTTCCATGCTCAGTTTTATAACCTTGTGCATTGCTCTCTTGATGGACAGCCTGGGCCCAAAATTATAAAACTGTAGAAACCATTTCAGCCAATCAGATGTGGAAGACTGGTCTTTAACCTTGGTTTTATAATCTTCAGCCCATAATAGTTTTATAACCTATCACATGGACATTAAGTGTAGATTCACATAAGCCTGCACATTCATGCAGTCTGATTTACATCAACAGTTTGCTTTTTTATCATAAATAACCCAATAAAGCCACTGATGCAGATCCTGATCAGACTGCACAGATGTGCGCGCTGATCTGGATCTTACCTGGTTGTACATGGGATAAAAGTAACTTGTATCTATGCAGAGAAGAGTTAAGCAAGGTTCTTACACTTTTTATAATGAACAAGACTCTTCAGGAACATTAAGCTTAATTTCAAGTACCACAAATGTGATCCTGCTGACAAGTTTCAGTCTTAAAATCCTGTTAATATGGAGTAAATGGCTATACTCACTTTTAGAAGGTCTGAAGAAAAGATCAAACACATGTCCCGGGTAACTGTTGTCAAGGTAATCTACAGGAAGTCTTCCTCGGGCATCCCGAACATTCACACTGAAAGGTGAAAATACATTTTTAAGACTAGAAATGTGTCCAAAGGACACGGATGCCCCCGCTATAGGTTTTTCATAAAGCTCCCAGCAGTAGTGTAGAACAAGTTGTGTTCACGAGATAATTATATTCCTATTACAAGAAAATTCTATTTTTAGTAACAGTGACCTTGACCTTGGATCTACAGGCATGGGTATTGTGCGGACACACCGCCTTGTCATGGTGAACATTTGTGCCAAGTTATTTTGAAATCCCTCCATTCATAACAAAGTTACAGCCTGGAGAAGAAAATTCTATTTTTAGGAACAGTGACCTTGACCTTGGACCTACAGGCTTGGGAATTTATGTGACACACAGTCTTAATATGGTGATCGATTAAACCAAGTTATTTAAAAATCCAATGACAAATAACAAAGTTACAGAGCCGACACAATTTTGCAAGAAATTTCTATTTTTAGTAACAGTGACCTTGACCTTGGACCTACAGGCATGGGTGTTGTATGCAACACCTTGTCATGATGAACATTTGTGCCAAGTTATTTTGAAATCCCTCCTTTCATAAGAAAGTTAAGGGCCAAGTGTATATTTTGCTTAACACAAAATGTAAGTGAAAAAGGGGCATAATTTGAAAAAATATTGGAAGCAGGGTTATGGATCTTGTTGGTTATGATGTAGATTTTGATGGTGAAAATATATTTCAAGTTTCAAGGCAATATCTCAAGTAGTTTTAAAGTTATGGGCAACATGCATATTTTGCTTAACACAAAATATAAGAATAAAACTAATGTAAATGAAATTATCAAAGGGCCATAACTTTTGAACAGAACATGTAAGAGCAAAACCCCGCCTTTATGCACAACAACATATCAGGCCAAGCATTGTGGTAAAGTTTTATTAAATTCCCACCAGTAGTTTAGGAGGAGTTGCGTTCACGAGATATATTCCTATTAAAACTAATGTAAATGGAAGTATCAAAGGGCCATAACTTCTGAACAGAACATGTAAGAGCGAAACCCCACCTTCATGCACAACTACATATCAAGCCAAGCATTGTGGTAAAGTTTCATTAAATTCACACCAGTAGTTAAGGAGAAGTTGCGTTCACAAGATATATTCCTATTAAAACTAATGTAAATGGAAGTATCAAAGGGCCATAACTTCTGAACGGAACACGTAAGAGCGAAACCCCACCTTCATGCACAACTACATATCAAGCCAAGCATTGTGGTAAAGTTTCATTAAATTCCCACCAGTAGTTTAGGAGGAGTTGCGTTCACAAGATATATTCCTGTTAAAACTAATGTAAATGGAAGTATCAAAGGGCCATAACTTCTGAACGGAACATGTAAGAGCGAAACCCCACCTTCATGCACAACTACATATCAAGCCAAGCATTGTGGTAAAGTTTCATGAAATTCCCACCAGTAGTTTAGGAGGAGTTGCGTTCACGAGAATTTCGGACGGACGGACGGACGGACGGACGGACGGACGGACGGACGGACGGACGGACGGACGGACGGACGGAAGGACGGACGGACGGACGGACAGGAGCAACTCTTAATGCCCGTCGCCATTTCATGGCGGGGGCATAAAAAACCAGCTGTTACCATTGTATGTATACATGTAGAAAATTAGTGATTTCTTCTCAAATGGATTTCTGTTGAAAAAAGAAAACAACACTGCATTAGTTAACCCTTTCCTCCATTGAAACACTTATTGCATGGGCGAACAGTTTAGATCTAAATTAGCCAGCATATCTGTGCTGTCTGATCAGGATTTAAACTGTTCGCTATATGATTCATCAGGTTATTTCTGACCAAAATGCGACCAGTGCAGTTCCTGATCAGACGGCACGGATGTACCAGCTGATCTGGATCCACACTGGTCATACATGTGAAAATATGTTTTTATATGGAGGAAAGGGTTATATTGATATATTATTATACCTCACGTGATTAGTTTACTATATAGCGTAATGTGACGTCACATGCTGACAGTCCGTAATGTTACCCTCTTGACATTACCTATACGCCCGATTGACATTACGAATCGGCCCTCGCGTGCGATCTAATGATTTTACTGACAGTTGAATTAATGTTTTATTGATTAAATTGACTTTTTATTTTGTGTTAATATCATTGTTGAATAAATTTGTAAAAGTTTCCGAATTATTTTGTTCGGTATAATAAAATAAATATCACATCCTTCAGCGGGTGATAGAACGTTATGTTCACCCTTGACAGGTAATGTCAACCTCGGCTAACGCCTCGGTTGACATTACCTGTCTCGGGTGAACATTCCGTTCTATCACCCACTGAAGGATGTGATATTTATATAATACTATAGCTGTGAAAGTTCTGTGTTTTTAGCACATTACATCAAGCATGATCATAGAATCGTATAATGGTTGTGTTTAATCTGTTATAATAAAGCTATGTTTGGTAGGTTATCAAATTTTAATAAATGATATGAAGTGTAAATCACTTGTAATTTTTAAATATTTCTAAAAAAAAAAATCCTCAAATGTAAGGAAATTTGTATCGAATCAAGTTAATTTTCAACTCTTTTATTCGATAAATGACTTATTATTTCTTATCAAGAATAAGGAATTGTTAATCCTGTTTTTATTAGGGATGTCAACGAATATCCGAATATCCGGATACTAAGTAAGTATCCGGATACTGATTTCGTATCCTAATATTCGTAAAAATTTCACCAGACAGCTACATAGCATCCCTACATTGGTGTCCTACATTTCATGTGTGCTGTCTGCTTCAGTTTAAGTTAGGAGTCCCTATACGCCTTTCCAATAATTCGATGAATTTATTTGGTTACCTCCCCTGTCCAGTCACGTGACTGCTCTACAGGAAAAATGATTGCTCGCTGTAATAACGTAATAGGGAATATGTACCTACAACTTTCTTTTTTATCATAAAATCTTTTTTGAAAAATATATTTTCTCTCTGAATTAGTATTAATACATCAGCGTCATGATATTTTTGAAAATAATTTATAAAACAATCAGGTTTCTGACTAAAAGTTTCAATTCATTATTCCTCGCATTAAACACTAAACGACTTGAACTAACAGACAGTCGCAGTGTTCTCTTCACGGCTTAATTGAGTCTCGTTTCCGGATTAGCGTGTCTATTCAACTACTGACATCATGTTGTGATTATGTCGGCGGCGATTGATTTTGAAGGCGGCATGCCATAAACATGTCAAACTGTCTCGCACACGGGGTCAACTGTCAATTACTTAAAGGGGCAGATATCATTGACCAATAGAGATCGTGTAATTTCTATTTACAAGGTATCTACACCTCCCAATTCTTAAGTATTAAGGAGTCCTTTAACTACTGGATGTGCCAGCAAATGTATTTGATTTAGCACTTAAATGGATTCTTAATCAACATTACGACACGTTATAGAAACAAAAGCCGTCAATAAGAAACAAATATTGTCAAAACATTTTATATATGTTTAATTAAGAGTTTGGGCTTTTATGCCAAAATTACAATATGTCAAACCTAAGAAATCTAAATTGGATATGCAACAATATTGTGATATAAATATTCCCATCTTTTTGGAAGCCGGCATCTAAATCCTTGGATTTTATTCTACGAATGATACTTCTACAACAAACAATCAGATTACCGATCCTGTTTTATTTCAAGACAGAATCAATCATATTTGGTTGTGAAGTATACGTTAACATTTTAAATATTCAAATTATTTATTCGTTGACCATAAACGCCTTAAATTTTTAGGACAATTCTATTGTTCAAATGTGTAAGTATCAACAAATTCAGATTGTATTTTTTTTGTCCACAGATCATGAAACCAGATGTTGACATATCACGATTTCCGGATAATAGCGCATTACTAGCCTTAGCAATTTGCAACGTGTACACCCGTAAAATATATTTTCAGCAGAAAAGATATTAAGAAGAAATTGTTGTACATAATTGGTAAAATTAATGCTTATGTTTGTCCAAATTGCGTTTCATACTGCCTTCTATCATCAAGAATGGTACATGTTCTTAAATCATTAAAAATCTAAATATCTAACAAATAGTAAACATAAAAAAGTCTGGCTAGAATAACAGACCAGCAACTTATTTTTTCACACCGGCGACGAACGCAGACCTGCAATATAGCGGACAAGACATCTACATCATCTACTAGTTACTCCTCAACAATCAATTACTGATTATTACTGGGAGGCGCTGTCAGGGAACAGTGTGTTAAAGAAAAAAGGTAAGCTATTATGTGCTTAAGCCATTAGCCCGATCGTTCAGCTATCCTGCAGAGCCTCGTTTTGGATTGATTTTCGGTCGCGGGAAGTAACTCGTACAGGACTGCGAAACTGTTTATTGGAAAGGCGTATATTATAACTTGATTGCAGAGATAAAGTATTAAATATTGGAAACTGGTTTTGTTCTCTAATTGTCTTTCTTTATTTTTGAAGTTTCTTTACAAAAAACTTTTTATATTTGGATACATGCACTGGGCTCAAGGTTATAAAACTGATATTGGAAACCAGTCTCAAATCTCAAGCATCTGATTGGCTGAAATGGCAACCAGTAAACATTTCAGCCTATCAGATGCTTGAAATTTGAGACTTGTTTCCATTCTCAGTTTTATAACCCTGGGACCTGATATTATATGACAGGGTGAGTGTGGTTAAGGACTTACTCCAGCCCTTTCTCCAGCAGTATGTCCATGACTTTAGTAAGGATCTTGGTTGGTGGGGGTGGACGGAACTTTGTGATACAGTGGAACACAGAGTCGCCGAGCCCGTTGATTGCCATCTCCTCCGTGTCATGTTCTCTGCCTGGAAACTCCTCCACTAGTGAGGCCCTGCCTACAAGACAGCACACAAAGTCTATCTCTTTACTCAATGGGATATGATGTTATCCAATGGGTGAACAGTGTAAATCTAGATGTTATCCAATGGGCAAACAGTGCAGATCTAGATGTTATCCGATGGGTGAACAGTGTAGATCCAGATCAGCTGGCACATCATTTTAGATTCGTAAGGTTAATTCTGACCAAAAAAATAACCAGTGTAGACCCAGATCAGATGACATAGATATGCCAGCTGATCTGGTTACTGGTCATACATGCAATACTAACAACCATATATGCACATCACTATAATGATTTGAAAATATCAAGTTTCAATCAGTATTTGAAAGCCTATGTCTCCCATTGTTGTGTTCATCTGCTGATTCACTTTTTAACCCTTTCCTCCATACGCATTCTTACACATGTGTGACGAGTGTAGATCTAGACTAGATCAGTTGGCACATCCGTGCCATCTGATCAGATCTGCACTGGTCACATTTTGGTCAGAAATAACCTAATGAATCAAAAAGCGAACAGTTTAGATCCTGATCAGACCGCACGGTTGTGCCGGCTGATCTGGATCTAAACTGTTCACCCATGCAATAAAGGTATATCTGTGGAGGAAAGGGTTCAAATTTGTTTTGAAAACATTAAACTTTAATCGCCTTTATCAGCTAGAAGACAATAATTACAGACATTAGGCAATAGAAAAAAATATTTTAGATTCTCATCCCCGCCCGCCCCTGTCCAAAACCACCCGCCCCAAAAAAACTTATTGCCAAAAAAATCGGAACAAATTCTGTTCCGGACAGAACAGGTTTTAGACCATCCCGGATATATAAAATGTTCATCATTTCAAAGCTTACCGTAGGTAACAGTGTCACTATTAAAGACTGGTAGGGCTTTTCAAGCAAGAACAGGCACTAACCTGCTACTTTGGTAAGTTGTTATCCTGATTTTTTAAAAGAAATTGAAAAGATGGACTAATATTCTACACCAAAGGTTCTGGTAACTATAAATGCCATTGTCTTTAAATTTTAAGTTAGTTTTTACTTCTGTTCTCTGGTATTTTCTTAATAAAAAATAAACAATAAAAAGTGTCCACCCGCCGCTTTTTTTCCCAAAATCCGGATAAGAATCTAATAATTTATTTTCTCTGGCCTTAATAATAATTTTTATTAACCTGATTTACTTTAAAAATCATTTAAAATTTCTTTGAAACTACAATATTTTCCAATGAAAAGCATGTTTGCAAATTAATTTTAACATTTATCAACAAGAGTGCCAAACTGACACAAAATACGCCTGTCAAAATGTTGATCATCAAAGTTGCGTAACGATCCGATGAAAATTTTTCGACTTAATTCAGTTTTTGGACAATTCAAGGGCCATAATTCAGGAGTGCCTGGGGGGATTTGGCTGGTTATAGAACTTGGTGGAGATATTATGCCCACCAACATATTCACCAAGTTTGATAAAGACCGGATGAAAACTCTTTGACTTAAGAGAGCGGAAACAGTAATTTTGGACAATGCAAGGGCCATAATTCAGGAGTGCCTGGGGGGATTTGGCTGGTTATAGAACTTGGTGGAGATATTATGCCCACCAACATATTCACCAAGTCTGATAAAGATCGGATGAAAACTCTTTGACTTAGAGAGCGGAAACCCTGTGGAAGCTGCCCGCCCACCCGCCGCATGTGTTCCTATAATACGTCCCGTTTTTCAAACGGGCGTATAATAATAATAATAATATTATATTGCTTGTTAAGGCAAGGACCTCTTAAGGTCAATAGGTGAGCTAATGTAGACATGTTGTATCTTAGCCTAAAGTTCTCTTGTATTTATTGACATAAAGGCTATGTTTTGCAATAGCATCCTGTATTCCATCAACTTTATTGTCAATCATCAACTCACCGGTCAGAAATGCAACTCTGACTGCTGCATGTAAGGGACAATCAGTATCATCCACAGCCAAACACTTCAGTGTTTCTGCATTTCCATGGATGTACACTGCAAACAGCACAGCATCTAGCCACCGACCATCTCTTACAGGATCACATTCTGTCTTACGTAGATACTGGAACAGCGTGTTAGTCTGAACGTCTACCGTATCACTCGATCCTGCCACACCAGTACACAAAGCCTCAATATTTGTTCCTGAAGGAGTACATAATCAGAATTGTAGAGATTGAAACATCTGTGTAAACAGTTTTTCAGTAAAATACCTAATGGTTTCCATGTGTTGAAATGCAGCTCTGAAGTTGCACAAAATAAATATGGTGTTAATGTACATGGTGTCGATTTTAAGATTTTGACCAATCACAACTTGAAGTCATATTTGCTAATTCTCAGTCACCACTTTATGTCATGGAAAAAATGCATCAGTCTCAATGTTTACTACTTGCTTTTTTTACAGACTGACAAAATAACACATCTGAGATGAACAGATGAGTCAACACAGCCCAAATTAAAGGTGCAGCATTTGTTGAAGAATGTTTGTTTGTTGAAATCTAAATCTGGAATATATGCCTCTACATTGTTCTATCTTGTTTTAAATCCATAAACTCTGAATATTTACACTTTAACTTTGTCCTCTACGATAAAGTCGAATTCATCAAACGGACGATAATTTCTGCTAGTAAATAGTGTTACGTATTATTTTAAAAAGCGTGGTTTCAGAAGACCTGTTCATAATTTATTGGATGTTGCACAATGTTTTGACATGTGACGTCGCCGCATGTTTTGCCACGAGTGGCTATGAAAAAGTGTGCCATCATTCACTGTGTCATCAACATTGCTGTTCCAACAGCCTTTTGAAAAAGCCGTAATATCATGAATTCTTCTCATAATTTCTGTATTAATGAGAGTATTTATGAGTGTAAATATAAGGATTGAATCAATATTTAATGGTTTTCATTTGGGTATGGAAAACAGTTGGGTTATTTAAAGAAGGGCTTCACACACTTTAAACAACCCAACTGTTTTCCATACCCAAAAGAAAACCATCAAATATTGATTCAATCCTTAAATAGGAACTCAACAATAAACACTATGTCCTCAGTCCCCATAACAAAATGTTAGATTTGATGGTCAGAAAACACCATAAAACCTTCCCTGATAATACTTTTGGAAACAGTTGATACAGGAAGCACCATTAATGATGCTTGCAAAATTATCTGAAGATGTCACAGAAATCAATGCAATACCACATAAAATAACCTAATCTTAACCGTTTCCTCCATATATATGCATTTTTACACATGTGCTACCAGTGTAGATCCAGATCAGACAGCACATCCGTGCCATCTGTACAGAATCTGCACTGGTCGCATTTTGGTCAGAAATAACCTAAGGTATAAAAACACAAATAGTTTAGATCCTGATCAGACAGCAACGATGTGCCTGATGATCTGGATCTACACTGTTTGCCCATGCAATAAAGGTGTGTCTATGGAGGAGAGGATTAATTTAAATGTGTCTTTTTTGGGGTGTGAACACTTTTTTGTGGTTTCACTGTTAGTACTGCTTTGACAATCACAGCAATCATCAAGTACTTCAGACTGGTTCAGAAGATTGTTGATAAAAACATGTTCTAGTGATTCATCATCAGATCCCGATATATTAGGCCTGGTGGAGATATTTACCCCTTTCGGCCATAGATACACCTTTATTGCGCAGGCGAACAGTTTAGATCCAGATCAGCCGACACATCCCTGCCACTTGATCAGAGTCTAAACTGTTCGCTTTTTGATTCATTAGGTTATTTCTGACCAAAATGCGACCAGTGCAGATCCTGATCAGACAGCATGGATGTGCACTAGTGGCACATGAGTAAAGATGCATATATATGGAGGAAAGGGTTAAGAGATGATTTAAATCAGATTGGAGGACACGAGGCCAAACCCATTCAGTATTTAATTGGAGATGACTTGATCTACTGAAAGATATGGTTATTTAAAAGTAACAAAGGGCCATAACTCTGCTGTACTAAGATAGATTGCAATGACATTTGATATGCATCATTCTGTTTGATGGAAAATTTTCATGAAATATACCTGCCAGTAGAAAGATACTGCTCCAGACAACAACTTTCCCCAAGAAAAAGGTTAAAACATAGAAAATCGCTTGAGGCCAGCTTAAAAACAGTGTCTCAGTATTGTGAATAGGGAACAATCATCTAGTATTTTTCTGCCAGTACTTACTGTCAACTTTCCTCCCAAACCTCTGTTTGTCAAGGTTCGGACCAAGGATGAGATACGCCATAATCTTCCACTCTACATTCCTGCTGAGTTTACTCAGCACTGACGGCCAGATATCACGATTGAGAAATCTCAACTGGTTGTAACATGTCATAAAGTGATCACCTGCAAAACAGAAGTATAAAGTTTGATATTCTCAATATTCAAGAAAAGTCATTATTTATTTACTTGTAGTATGTAGTTTACTGGTTTATATGACTTGTATATATGGAATATTATAACAGTATGCATTCTGTAGGTTCATATTTTTCGAGTTGGGTATGTGAACAAAATCGCGCGAGACCGAAGGTTGAGCGTGATGTGGTTTACATACGCAACGAGAAATAATACGACCCTCCAGAATGCATACTGTCATAATGTCCCTTTTATTATATACCCTTCTCGCTCAAAACAAATTTAAATAAACTTAACAACAAAATTTTAGTCAAAAACGTAGTTTACATAATAGCTGCAATACAAATAGTAACGCAGTAGTAAATTTATGAATGGCGTAGAAAATTTATGAATGGCATAAAAATACAGTAGTGTTTGTGAAACTGTGACGGAAATTTTCTATTTTGGAGTTCGTTATGTGCCAGAAAATTACAACAACCTAGTGTGACGTAGTATATGTCGTCACATAGAACATAGCTGGACATTATCTGATACGGAATTTCTAATCTGATAAGTTGTATCAATTTTACGGATTAACGCTGCACTCTCAATATTCAAGTAAAGTCTTTATTTATTTACTTGTAGTATATGTAGTTTACTGGTTTATATGACTTGTATAGTTCAATTCTGCTTACCCCATATTTGGTTGAGGTGACACAATTCTGCATCCCACAGCTTTCTTTTCCCACAAAAATTTGATTATTTATTTCCTAGGGGTCAACAAGTCATTAAGATGAAATTGATCTGATAAACCCTAAACCCAGAATTTAGCCATTCATTTGCTAATTAAAGGCAAGAATAACTTATGAATAATATCATTAACAACAAAAAGGACAAGCTTTAATAAAACATTTTATCCTGTTGTTTATGATGATGTTCCAATAAAGGACAAATCAACATGCCTTGCTCAATCATCAATAAGTGGGAAGTGTCAAATCACACCCACTAGGACGAAGAAAATGGGACCTAAATGACTGCAATATGGTAAAATTGCGATTAAGTTGTCGACTTACACGGTCTGACGAAGATCTATACTGTTTTCTGGATGCAATAATAATGCTTCTCAGACTAAATGGCAAACAGTTTAAACCAAGATTAAACCACTGTTCATATTATCTGGGTCTACACAGGTGACATAGGCACAAGCCCCATTTTCTCATGGTGAGTCACAATTTACCTTTAAAGTGACAAAAAACCTGAAACTATATCAGACATTAAAATATAACTGTGAACATGCTTACTATGTAGAAGCTTCAGTTGAGTCACAGCCTCCATGAGGAAATTCAACTTGACGTCTCCGGAAACTGAAGACTGAACAAAGCCGTCCATATACGCTCCAAAGGCATCATGGAAAGAGCCCATCGTAAGGAGAGTCTTTGCCTTCCACCAATGACCCTTCATACAGACATCAGAATAAAATTCAATTATTTGACCCTTTCCTCCATATATTCACATTTTTACGCATGTGGGACCAGTGTAGATCCAGATCAGCCGGCACATCCATGCCGTCTGATCAGGATCTGCACTGTTTGCTTTTTAGTCTGTAATGACCTAACAAATCAAAAAGCGAACAGTGCAGATCCTGATCAGATGGCACAGATGTGCCAGTTGATCTGGATCTACACTGTTCGCCCACGGAATAAAGGTGGCTCCATGGAGGAAAGGGATAAATTCCTGTAAAATTATCAATATATATGGGAGGCAGATTTTGAATCCAACAAGGAGAATTGAACATCAACATAGTTCAGAAAATTGAGTTCCACGAACCCATGAAAATGGTGTCTTACGGAAAACCATGACATTTTATGACCACGAATGTAACTAAATCCACAGTATGATTCTTAGCTCTTTTCTACATGGGTGTGGCTTTTATCCCATGTGCAACAAGTGTAGATCCGGATCATTATGCATATCAATGCAGTCTGATAACGACCTGATTCACTGGGGAATTCTGACCAACAAGTGAATATACAGCCTGATCTTGATCTACACTGGTCACTCACGAGATACAAGATGTATTCAATTGATTCAAGGGTTAACAAAATGGAGCAAGATAAAAAATCAATTACAAAGACTAACATTTATAACAGACACATCAAATCAAAAATAAAATCAACAGCCATGAAACAAAATGTTTTACATTATTTCAGGCCTCTTTTTAAACACTTTCTCCCTTCTTTTTAATGACTATGGATATCTGAACAATAGAGGTTCAGTAGATGACAATACAACAAGTTGTTCATTGGCGTAAACAGGTGTTGTTATGTCTTTGCACGGTACAAGGACGTGAAATGCTCTAATCCATTTAATCTTATGGCCTTAACCCTTTCCTCCATAGATACACCTTAACTGCAATGGCAAACAGTTCAGATCCAGATCAGCCAGCACATCCATGCCGTCTTATCAGGATCTAAACTGTTCGCTTTTTTATTCATTAGGTTATTTCTGACCAAAATGGGACCAGTGCAGATCCAAATCAGCCGGCTTATCCGGATCTACACTGGTCGCACACACGTAAAAATGCATATATATGGAGGAAAGGGTTAACTTGATGGATATGCCTTATATCCCATGATACCTTGCAGTCTGATAAAAATTACTCTGTTCACTATGATTCATTAAATTTCTTCTGACCACAAAGCAAAGTGTAGATCCGGAATGTTGTAAATTAACTGGCTGATCTGGATCTAAACTGTTGTCCGATCTATTACAGAGGTGTAGAAATTTTCTTTGACCCAATCGCCCTGCAGGTCGAGTGAATGAGTAAGTGCACTCGCCCTTACAGAAAGTACACTCGCCCTTACATTTTAAATAATAAATAAAATACTCTTTCTGTTGCAATTTTCGTTTTTCTTTTCATTCTATCTCTTTCTTACTGTCTTGCTCACTCTCTCACTTTGCTCACTCTCTCGCTTTTCATCATCACCTTATCTTGTGTAAAAAGCGTTATCTTCATTTGTTTCTACATAATTTTTTACATACAGCGGGAAAAAAAGTGCACTTGCAGCCTCGTTCTTATTTGGGAAACCCAATGAGGATAAAAATAAATCGCTGCTGTTATCTTTACATCAGAAACGTTCTGAATACACTGGAAATCGACCGAAATTCCGGAAATCGAATTGTATTTTGTAATCAAAGTGAAAATATTTCATTTTTGGAAGAAAACACATGTGCTTTGCTGAAAAATTTACTCGCCCTGCCGGTCAAGTGTTTCGGCCGCTTCGCTCAACCCAACGGATCATTAACTCGCCATGGCGAGCGGTCGAGTGGAATTCTACACCTCTGTATTAGCGGGGAACCATGAGGGAAGGCCTCAGCATTAATTTGTTTTTATGATAAAAGTACACAGTACTTGCAGCATACTGATTACATCCATTGTAGTTCACTAAAAATGTCTTAGTTACTTTAATCATTGTCGTTTTATTTCATCTTCAACCTACAGTGAAATCTCTCTGTTGATCCTTTACACCTTGATTAGGTTGAAGAACAGTGTAGATCAGGGAAAGCCAGCACATCTGTGCCGCCTGGTCAGAATCTGCACTGTTCGATTCTAAGTTAGAAATAACTCCTAGTCTAAAGGTGGCCAGTGTAAATCCTGATCAAACAGCATAGATGTGCTGGCTGATCTGGATCTACACCGGTTTCCCATGTGATAAAAGGCATATATATGTAGTGAAGTGTTCATATTGGGGTTGTCTTAATTCCAGGGTAGAAATAGTGCAAAACTGTTTAATGGCAAATTGAAACAGTGGTCTTCATTTCAGGGTTATCTTAATTTCAGGGTCATCTTTATGAGGGTGTTTTACTGTAGTCATGGTTACGTTACCTTGTGCCAGGTGGAATCACATGACACAGCAGCAAATGCATTAGTCAGTGCCTCCGTATAGTTCTGCAGTGTGAAGAAAACATTAGCTCTGTTACTGTACAAGATGGCTGCCTCTTTGTAAAGCTGCTTTGATTGTTGTGAGATCGCCAAGGCCTCATCGTACTTGCGGAGAGCCTCGAAATGTTTTCCTGCCTTCAGCGCTTTGTTTCCCTGAGATTTTAGCGCCTCGAGATCATTGCGAAGTTCTTCAACTGTTTAACACAATATTGCAAATCATGCATAGAGCAACTAGAATTATCACTGAAAGTGATTAAATACCCCCACATGTGTGCTTGATACTTGAACTGGGAATGCTTCGAATCAATGGCATAATGTGCCCCACCTTCAATCCAAAGTGTCGTCTTCACAGTAGCCACATATACAGCAAGTTTCATCACAATATCTCATTCCTTTAAATTTATTGAGTATAAATGGTTTGAATATGTTAGTAACAGTGACCTTTACTTAACTTTTATCAAACAACTGTGTGCCAAAAAATTGTTTATATATGTGAAGCTTTTCATGAGAAATCATCCAGAAACCATTTTTTCTATTTTTAGTAACAGTGAACAGTGACCTTGACCCCATCAGGCCCAATTTCAATACCAAGTTTCGTCTTCACAGACACCACCTATACAGCAATTTTCATCACAATATCTCATTCCGAACCAAAGTTATTGAGCATATATAGTTTTTTTCTATTTTTAGTAACAGTGACCTTGACCCCACAGGCCTTACTTTGAATCCCAAGTCATCTTCACAAAAACCACCAATACACCAAATTTCATTTAAGAATCTTATTCCAAGCTATAGTTACTGAGTGGAAATGAAGTTTTGAAGTTAATATAACAGTGACCTTGACCTTGAACCACAGGCCCCAAAGTCAAACATAACCTGTATCTTGTTATGTTATATCTGTGTCCCAAAAAATAATTAAATCTATGAAGTATTTCATGAGTTATCGTCCAGAAAATGATTTTCTATTTTAAGTAACAGTGACCTTGACATTTTGACCCCACAGGCCCCAAAGTCGAACTCAAAAAAGGATTTAATCTGTGAAGTGTTTCATGAGTTATCATCCGGAAACCATTTTTCTATTTTTAGTAATACTGACCTTGACATTGATCCCATTAGCCCCAAATTCGAACTTGACCTGTGTACCAAAATTTTTTAAAATAGTTGATACATTTCAGGAGTTATCGTCCGGAAAGCGTTTTTCTATTTTTAGTAACAGTGACCTTGACACTGACCCCACCAGCCCCAAAATCGAACTTGACCTGTATCTTATGACGAAATACCTGTGCACCAAAAATTATTAAATTCTGTCAAGCCTTTCATGAGTTATCATCCGGAAATGAATAATCCGGCCGACCAACCGACCGACAGACAGACCGACCGACCGACCGACCGACAAGCTCACTCCTATATACCCCCTCTAACTTCGTTTGTGGGGGTATAATAAAAGCTATATCTGATCAACATCTCACAACAAAAATGTGCTCAACATCAATGAAAAACAAAGGTGACATAGTGTCAATGATCTAGCATGGATGTTTTATCTATCAGTATCATTTTTACTATAATAACATTTAACAATCATGTTGATCATTAACCATTTTAATCTTATGAGTCACTTGAATGTATACTAAGAACATTGATAATGCCTTATTTAGACAATAAGCTTTAACCTGTCTTAATGGTCACCTACATGAATTTAACAAAGCCACCTGAAATAAGCAGTGGAAGTGCAGAGCTACATGTTCAGGGCTTTTTTTCACCATTTTGGGAATATGACCCATATCCCTGGAATTGGGAAATTTATCGTCGTTTTGCCAGAAATTAGTAATTTTTTTAGCATCATTGGGGAATAAGAAGTGTTACTGTTATCTGCTGTTTTTTTAAACATTGCCATCCATATTTAATATTGTCAGTAACTCCTGGCTTAAAGAGCAAAAGATGCAGTGATGATGCTGTTGTTTTTCATCAGAAATGTTTGTTTTGATTCAATTGGGAATTTTTCTTCTCAAATTGGGAAAAAAGTATATGTTTTGCCATTGGGAACATGACCGAATAACAGCTATAAAATCAACTGAAAAAAAGCCCTGATGTTATTAACTTATTACACTTCACAACAAAATACACTGCTTGAAGCAACCACCTCATTTAAGCAGCAACTTATTAAACATATATTGGGTGGCTGTTTATCCCTGTACTCCACATATATCTGTTTAAATGCATGTTCGACCAGTGTTGATCCAGATGAACCAGCACAACTGTGTCCTAGATCATAAAACTAAATCTGGAGATCAGTCTCAAATCTCAAGCATCTGTTTGGCTGAAATGGCGACAAGTCGCCATTTCAGCCAATCAGATCCTTGAGATTTGAGACTGATCTCAAAACTTAGTTTGATGATCTTGGGCCCTGTGGTATCCCATCTGGATGAGCACTGGCTGTGTCTTGTTTAGAAATATCCTAATCATAATCCTGCTCAGATCTGGATCTACACTGCTCACCAACGCAATAATGGTGAATCTATGATGTAACAAGTTATGTCAGATTCTACTGCACTTATTGTAAAATAAACCTACCTGATTTAGATGCAGTTTGAAGTTTTTCATAGAAGCTATCGTGCTGGTGAGCATAGTCTATCGGCTTTTTGTTGAATTTGTCCATTATGGAAGCACTACACTTGTACTCCAGCAGGAGATCAAGGACCCGGCGTTTCTTATCTGGGGATCCAATCCCAGAACGCACCAGTATGTGTAGAGCAGTTGAACCATCCCGGTCCTGGGAGTTCATCTTCTCCGGGATATTTCTGTATTCTTCCAGCACACAGGACAGCAAATCCATACAACCTAAAATCATCATATTCAAGGGGAGGTAATGTCGGATAATGAAAGACTACTGCATGTTAACTCTTGGTCTCCATATATACATGTTTTAATGTATGCTACCAGTGTAGATCCAGACCAGCTGGCACATATGTGCTGTCTGAACTGAACCTACATTGATCACATCTTGGTCAGAAATAACCTAATGAATGTAACAGCAAACAGTACAGATATGACAGCTGATCTGGATCTACAATGTTTGCCCACACAATAAAGGTGTATCAGCTCATCTGGATCTACAATGTTTGCCCACACAATAAAGGTGTATCAGCTCATCTGGATCTACATATTTGCCCACACAATAAAGGTGTAGCTATGGATTAAAGAGTTAAATGTAAAAACTGAAATGCTGACCAGAGCTCTCGATTGTCTTGATGCAAAAGTTATCTTCCCTCCTGGTGTCTATAAGCATGTGGTATTTTACCCCAAACTTTAATGTGAAAGAGAACTGGGACAAATTACAACTGTTCTTTAGTTATAATAGTTCAAAATATGCCTTAACAACTATAAATACAGACTCTAAATCTTGATTTTCTGCTTAGGATCTACCGTATTACGTATGTGGAAAAAATAAATGAGCACTTAACCAACTTTTTTTAAAAAAGGAATGGGTACCAGTGCCCCTAATATAAAATTCAAAGGGTATTTGCCAAAATTAAAGGATCTTATCTGTAATCTATAATACTCAGTGTAGATCCAGATCAAGCTGCACACTCATGCTGTCTGATCTTGATCTAAAATCGTCACTATTAAATGTGACAAGTTATTTCTGACCAAGAAAGTAACAGTGTAGAACCTCATCAAACTGTGCAGATGTGGATCTAGCATCTATATAAGCCTTATCTCATGGTGATGCATTAGAGAGTTAACCCTTTCCTTAATAGATACGCATTTTTACACATGTGCCTTCTGATCAGGATCTGCACTGGTCACATTTCGGTCAGAAATAACCTAATGAATTAAAAAGCGAACAGTGCAGATCCTGATCAGACTGCACAGATGTGCTTGCTGATCTGGATCTACTGTTTGCCCATGCAATAAAGTTATATCTATGGAGGAAAGGGTTAACTGAAAAATGATCTATTTACTACTATCAATAGTTACATAGGTGCAGTACAAACCTGATGAATCTACCCTACATATGTTCTGGGCTAAGATTAACAGCCAAATCCACTCATGCTTGATTGTTGGACAAAACAGGTGACAACTTACCAAGACGCAGTGCCAGTCTGACAACGTGATGAAGGGTGGGGCAATTAAATCTCTTCCCAATCTCTTCCAGATCCGCCCCCCACTCAATCATACTAACGGCCAAATCCTGACCCCATGTGACCAGAGCATCATCAGAGACTGAAGCCAACAAACTGCCGACATTTATGGATGACCAGTTCCATGAGGAGGTATCCTGGTCCTCTAGAGCACATGACACACCCCTAAAATGTTTAACAGAATAACATTACAGCTATGAATGAAAACAGTTACCTGACCTGATGACTTTAAAACTGTTTCAAATGTTAGCTTCAAAATTGGCTGAAAATGTTCAAAATCACTTAACCCTTTCCTGGATATATACGCATTTTTACGGGTGTGCGACCAGTGTAGATCCAGATCAGCCGGCACATCCATGCCGTCTGATCAGGATCTGCACTGGTCGCATTTTGGTCAGAAATAACCTAATGAATCAATAAGCGAACAGTTTAGATCCTAATCAGACGGCACGGATGTGCCGGCTGATCTGGATCTAAACTGTTCGCCCTGGCAATAAAAGTGTATCTGTGGAGGAATGGGTTAAATTACCACTGGCAAGCTTGAAATCTTAGAATGATCACCAGCCTCAGTTTAAGCACAACATTAATCAAAGTTAAATATGCGATATAGATTTGAAGGTTAGAGCAATGTGGAAATAAACAAGCTCCTGTGGCTAATGGTGACTAAAATAATTAACAAGTCCAGATATCATCACTAATGTTGCATTTAATGCCAATATTGTAACAGCCCATATATACTGATAAAATCCTTTAAAGTGTAGGAATACTATTTGCAAAAGAAAAAAATATGTGAAGTTTCCAAGCTTTTCTATACATTGGATTTAACTAATCAATTTATATAATTAGGCATCTTTTGGCATTTACTAGTTTAATAACTATAATTTTTTATTCAGCTGAACATGTATGGTAAGGTTATTCCGAGAAATGTGTGCAAGTTTGTATTCTGGAAAAATTAAATATCTGGTACATTAACCCTTTCCTGTATAGATACACCTTTACTGCGTGGGCGAACAGTGTAGATCCAGATCAGCCGGCACATCCATGCCATCTGATCAGGATCTGCAATGTTGGCTTTATGATTTGTTAGGTTATTTCTGACCAAAATATGACCAGTGCAGATCCTGATCAGATGGCACAGATGTGCCGGCTGATCTGGATCTACACTGGTCGTACATGCGTAAAAATATGAATATATGGAGGAAAGGGTTAAATGTTTGTGAGCCTGTCTTACATACACAGCTTGGAAATTTGTTCATAATGATCTTACTCGTTATATCCAGTGAGAAGCATAGCAAGACTCTGCCAGTTGTTCTGTGAGGCCAACTTCTGGATGACTTTGTTCCAGATTTCTGATTCCTCCTCACCATCTGGAATCTCAAGCTGGTCCATTAACAATCTCTCAATGGCATCTGGAACAATGTGACACACCATGACAAAATGGGGCTCACAGACCCTACAGTTAGGGAAGAAATGGGGCTCACAGACCCTACAGCTAGGGAAGAAATGGGGATCACAGACCCTACAGTTAGGGAAGAAATGGGGCTCACAGACCATACAGTTAGGGCAATCTGATTAAAATCATTTCCTGAAAACCGAAGAGTTACTAAAATGTGCTTTTATCAGTAACCCTTTGAACCAATCAGATTGTCGCCTACAAAATTGCAAAAGTGAAAGTAAAAATATTATTTTAAACCATTGAAAGTGGTGACAGCCTGCGTAAGACATATTTTACTGGAGATATATGTGTTTATGTAGTATTGCATTCATTTCAAATGTAATGACATCTTCCGATTGTCACAGGGTGAGAAAGAATGTGCAGCCAGACCGGGACTCGAACCCGGGACCCCTGGCTTACAGGGCGAGTGCTCTCCCGACTGAGCTATCCGGGCCGCTTACACATCTTCTCCCCAGATAGAGACTAGATTCATACCGCGACATTTTCCCCTCACAACTTGGAAATTCGTCCTCGAATTCCAGAGGGTACTTTATATTCACAATTGCAGGCGTCTTAGACTTAACCATGCAATGCTGTCACGGCCCCACGTTGGGCGCCAAAATGTCACCCTACCTCTAGGGGGACGCGTGGGTACTCTCTGGGACCTGTAAATATATGGTCAACAGCGCATGGAAATTAAAATAAAGGAGACAACGACTTGGTAGCTCTCGCTCATTCAAATCTATTCAGTAAGTGCTAATTACGAAAAATACAAAACATACGACAAATTCATGAATGGGAAATGACAAATGCATGAAAAATGAGTTAACATTTCAATTGTACCTGTAAATATATGGTCAACAGCGCATGGAAATTAAAATAAAGGAGACAACGACTTGGTAGCTCTCGCTCATTCAAATCTATTCAATAAGTGTGCATGCTCAAGGAGTTAAACGGGTAAATTGAATCAAAGGCCCGCAACCACTATTAGTACAGACAGGTTAATGGATTAGTGCACATGCTGTAAGATGAAGATGAGATGATTGGACGATACAAATATAGACGAACACAACAAAAACAAATAATAACAAAAAGGTAAGTGTATAGGGGTAAATAACCCTGCGACACGATCATTTTGTGAGTGTTATAAATCATGCTTCCTGTTTTGACAATTTCTAAAAATAGTAATTGGGGAAAACTGCTATTACTTATGTACGGTGTCTGCGGTCCGTCATCAGATCTAACATTTTGTTAGATCTGACTTAAGTGAGATTGCAGTTAGGGAAGACATCGATCAAACTTCTAATTTTATTAGTCTGGAAACAATCTGAATTGTTTGCTTGATGTATCATATTCTCTGACTGAATGGCCAAAAGTGTAGACCCTGATATGACTGTGCAGATGGGCAGGCTGATCTGGGTCTACACTGGTCACATAGACCATGTGCCAAGGTTATAAAACTGAGATTAGAAACCAGTCTCAAATCTCAAGCATCTGATTGGATGAAATGGCGACTGGTCGCCATTTCAGCCAATCAGATGCTTGAGATTTGAGACTGGTTTCCATGCTCAGTTCTATAACCTTGGGTACAGAAATCCCACTTTGCCATGATGCATTACAAATATTCATCAGTCCCTAATAATTATATCAAATTTACACACAGTACAGTTAAGACTTAAGCCTTGTGCACTTTGGATACACTTAGTTTAGACATGGAGTGTAATACTTAAGGTAAAACTTACATCGCATTTGAATTAGTCTAAAATTTCTAAATTTCATGTTAAGTTGTACTGTTTGTATGACTCATTATTAGCTTTATTGTTTAAAGGATTGAAGTTAAACATTATAGGATCCCTATGTCTACCTGCTATGGCTGGCCACACATAACGAGAAATAACTCTGTCAAATGCATTTTAGTCCAAAAACATAACAAGTCTTTTAATTAACAATCGACAGTCCCTTCTTTGCATGCTAATCAGCTTTTAGGGGATTTTCAAGCATAAATAGACAAATAATATAGGATGTGAATATAATTCATTTAACAAAAGAGCATTACCGTTAAGGGGTGCCTTTGGCACCAGAATACAAATATCAGTCAGAAACATGACAATATCATGACTAGTTCCCTCCCCACTGAGTGACAGTCTAAGTCCCTCTACAAGGTATGGTAGAGCTTTCTGTACACCGTTATAACCTCCCTTCACTGCCTGACTGGCTCTCCAGTAACCCTGAAATACACAAGGTCATGGTCACATCATTAAATCTGCACCATAAACTCCCTTGACTGATTCACTATCCAGTAAGGTCAAAGTGACAAACTTTCTGCATGATCTCTTTTGTTTGCATGACCTCACTTGTCCCCGCCCCACCCAAATGTGAGACAAGTAACTTTAAACCATGAAACACAAAGATTAAGGTGGCCTAGCTTTCTGAACACCATTATAAATCGTCACTACTGCCTGATTGGCTCTCAAGTTACCCTGACAATATAATCATAGATTTTTTAAGGAGTTAAAACCATCCCTACTGTTTGACACACTCAATACTTAGAAACCAAATTTACAGCTCTGTATACACAATTAAAAGGATAACCTGACTTACTACAGCAGTCAATTTCAGAGCTAGAACTGACATGCAGTGTTTTTATTGGCACAGTGTTTTAGACAAACTTGTTTCCGAAAAACCATGTACAAAAATATTTTACAGAATAAATTATAGGCAACTCACAATATAGTTATGAATAATATTATGACATGCTTTCATCAGCTGTGCACAATTAACCCAGTTAATCCAATCAACACTGTAACATTTTTATAATTTCATGTAATATGCAGTGATATTTATTAATTTAAGGTTCTCTGAACCCTAAACCAAAGTATAAAGAGCAACCCCAGAAATCATGATAACCCTTCATTCCATGGAATATGGATGCTGTCCATAGGCAAACAATATAGATCTATGTCCACAAGCACATCTGTGCCGTCTGATCAAAATCTTCATTGTTCCTTTTTAAGTTCATTTGGTTATTTCTAGATATTATTATTATTTCTAGTAATTTCTAACCAAAAACAAACAGTGTAGATTTGCCAGCTGATCTGGATCTACACTGGTCACCCGTGTGATATAACACATTTTACTATTCTTAACTTCTAGACAACATACCTTTATAAATGTAGGACAAGAGGCAATAGCATCCATGGCATCTCTCTCCGCCTCTTTATACTGCCTCATTTTCAAAAACACAAGCGACCGGTTGCACA
Organism: Corbicula japonica; assembly: GCA_038501625.1. NCBI lineage: Eukaryota > Metazoa > Mollusca > Bivalvia > Venerida > Cyrenidae > Corbicula > Corbicula japonica. The sequence continues at coordinate 1,452,950 of JAZAYU010000054.1, forward strand.
ACAGCTTGTGATGTTCATCTGCGATGTGTGGTAGTTTTGGAAACAGCTCGAAACCTTTTAGTGCCATAGTGTAGAATGAGAGAGCAGCGGCTAGGTTGTTGTTGTTAAGAGCATGCTCCCCATCCTTCTTCAAGGACTGGATGAATGCATACACATGCTGGGCTGAAAATTCAAATCAGTTATCTTAACCCTTTACTACATATATACACATTTAAACGCATGTGCAACCAGTGTAGATCCAGATCAGCCGGCACATACGTGCCTCTAGATAAGGAACTGCAGTTCATGTTTTGGTCAGAAATAATCTACTAAATAAAAAAAAAACAGACTGAATGTAGATTCTGATCAGATGGCACATAAAGCTGAGTTTGGAAACCAGTCTCAAATCTCAACCATCTTATAGGCTGAAATGGCGACTGGTCCCCATTTCAGCCAATCAGATGCTTGAGATTTGAGACAGTTACTGGTTTCTATGCTCAGTTTTATAACCTTGGGCACTGGCTGATCTGAATCTGCACATTTCTTCCATGCCATAAAGGCATATATATGGAGGAAAGGGTTAAACAATCATAGATTATCCCTTTCCTGTATAAATACGCATTTTTACGCATGTGCGACCAGTGTAGATCCAGATCAGCCGGCACATCCGTGCCATCTGATCAGGATCTGCACTGGTCGCATTTTGGTCAGAAATAACCTAACAAATCAAAAAGCAAAAAGTGCAGATCCTGATCAGACGGTACAGATGTGCAGGCTGATCTGGATTTACACTGTTTGCCCATGCAATAAATGTGTGTCTGTACAGGAAAGGGTTATTTACTTACAATTTAAATTTCCTACACAACACAGATGTCTCCTCTGACATCCTGTTTTACAACATCAAATGGGGAACAGATTGTGCTTCTTAATTTAATTGTATTTTCTCTACAACTCAACTTTGTTTCTCTCATGATTTAGTTGTTATCATGCCTTATTTACAGAAGTTCAGTTGAAGCAACATCCATCCTTTCAAAATCTGTTTCTTGTAAACTTAACAATGTATGAATCGCTGTAAATAAACATACGATCAGGGGGATATGGCATCCCTAGTTCCAAACAGCGTTGAAAACGGAACATCTCTTGCTGGTTATGAGGTCGGAACTGCCGGCCTGGGCCCCCTCCCCGAGGGCGGTGTGACATGGTCTACAAGTTTATGTTACCTGAAACAGAGATACACTGATGAACATACATTAACACAAGATAAAAATTTAGCTCTAGGAGTTATGGTTTATATTTCATGGACAACCAGTGTAGATCCAGATCAGCATGCACATCTGTGAAGTCAAATCTTGATCTACTCGGTTAACTTGTCGGTCAGGAATAATCTAACAAATCCAAAAGCGAACTGATCAGACTGAACTGATTTGTAGGTTTTAGAAGTAATAGGTTCTAATTTTAAGGGTGGTCTACAGTCTGCCAATGCTTTCTTTACATCCTGTAAAAACAACAACACTTACATACAGTGTATATGGTTGCCATCTTCTCTCTGCACAAACTAATAGTTGTTTATTTTACAGAATATAGAATTTAAAGTCTTTATGGCTACTATGAGGCATCTGAATCAACCGTCTTTAACCCTTTCCTCCATATATACACCTTTTAATGCATGTGCAACCAGTGTAGATCCAGATCAGCTGGCACATCCATGCCGTCTGTTTAGGATCAGCACTGGTCGTATTTCTGTCAGAAATAACGTAACAAATCATAAAGCTAACAGTGCAGATCCTGATCAGACGGCACTGTTTGCCCACACAACAACGGTGCGTCTATGGAGGAAAGGGTTAACTCATTTCATAAGCTTTTTATCACACAGGCAAACAGTATAGATCCGGATCAGCTGGCAAATATGTGCCGATCAGCCAGGTGACCTGTGCCTTTAGATCTGAATCCATATTGTTTGCTTCTTGGTCAATAAATCTAAAAGCGAACAGTGTAGATCCCAGTCAGATGGCACATATGGATGTGGATCTGGATCTACATTGGTGACCCATGGCATAAAGGCCATACATCATGGAAAAGGCTTCTGAGAATATCATGCAAATAAATAAATGTTTTTTACATGATGGAGTTTAAATATTAATTAATTTTTTTATCCTTTTTTGATGTTTTGAATTATGGAAGATGGACACTCAGGTGCCAAATTTATTTTGAGTACCCTATTTTCTGTTCAATATGTGATGTCGAGGGCTGAACGGAAAACTGTCGTAACTCACTTTTTCAAAAGTTTACAGGAGAAGCAAAAAACTGTATATTTTTTTACTTGAATATTTTTCTTAAGTTTTTATTTAAGAAATAGGCATAAAAATATCAATATTTTTCTATAATAAAATCAAATGTTTTGAAAAAAAATATATTTGAGATAATATTAAATAATTTTTGACTTACGACAGTTTTACATCTGAAATGTGTAAAATACTGATACTAAAATTAATGGAAAACTGTCGTAACTCAAAACAGCTTATCATCTTTTGACATTACAAGTGATATTAATACCTTCTTTGGACCTTTTTTGGTATCCATTGTATTTTATTCAATTCCTTTAATGTCTTATAGGCCATAAAATGTAAATTTTGATGTAATGTTGATCAGTTTTCGACTAAGGGAAATCAACTTCAACGAAGGCTGTTGATTTATAAGCAGTATACTGGATTTATTATTTGCAAAATTCTTGTATTATCAAATGTTTAACATTTGATAGTATTCTTTTTATTTACAGTCAAATTTGCATTAAGCAGCCACCTTAGGGAGTGACAAAAAGTGACTGTTTAACTCGGGTGGCTGTTTAAAACTGGTAAAAATTATAACAAGATGTCAGTTTAAGACAGATGGCTGCTGAGTACAGGTGTCTTCTAAGGCAGATTCAACTGTAGGTATTTAAAAATTCAACTGTATACTTAATTGCATATTGACTTCCATATATTAACATGAAGTTTGTGAAAGTCTTAGTAAATATTTTGAAAACTAATGCAAACTGTCTTTCAACCATTAATGAATATTTTCGACAGAGAAAAGAAATTCAGATAAGTTTCATATCAGAAATTAATTTTGACTAGAATAACAAACTAGTTTTTTTCTTTTCAAACAGCAGATAATAATATGACCTATAAGGCAAAATTTTTATGAGTATGGTTTCACTGAAAGACAATTTACTGCTATTTTTGTACAATTTGTTTTTAATTTTATTCGCAAAAATTTCTTTTTTTTCCCAGTATTTTATGGATTTTGTTATTGATACAATGATTGCAACAGAATTTGTTTTGTAATGGAAAACTAACCCCTTTTTGGCAAAGTCAATGGTTGTTTAGCTGAAAGCAAGGAGCACTTAACCCTTTATTCCATGGTTATACCTTTTATTGCTGAGTGATGGGCTAACAGTGTAAATCCGTATCAGCCGGCACTTCTGTGCAGCCTTATTAGGATCTAAAATGTTCACTTTTAGAATCATTAGGTTATTTCTGACCAAGAAGCAAATGGTGTAGATCCAGATCTACACTTGTTGCTCATGTGATGAAAGGCATATCCATGGAGTAGTCTAACAGAGTAGTCTGATTAGTTATGGCAAAAATTAATTTCCTTTTCCATTTGTGTTAATATTTGGTAACAACTGTGTTGATTGATAGATGAGCCAAATGTACTAAAGCTTAGGATCATGGTCAAATCACAAAAGCAATTTAATTGTAAACTTTATATATTATTTAATAAAGATCATAAACATAATTACATTCAAAGATATTTTTATAAAATACAAAATGACTTAACCAACTGATATAAAAATGTTGGTATGTGCCACAGAGCCAAAAATTCTTGTCGCGAAATAGATAAATAAAAAACATCTACACAAAATGAAATTAACCGCAGAATGATAAAAATAGGTAGGTTCTATGGTAGGTTTTAAGCTATCTGGAATGACATAATTGGGCATGTGTGAATGACTTAAGGAACACTTAATAAAGCAACAAATGGGAAAAGTTTGCACTGCAAACTCTCATCCCACTTTCTGTCCATACTGTGCACCTTATTTTGCATGTGTCTTTTCAATTGGGAAAATATGTGCAATTTTCAAAACTGGGATACCAAGGTATCTTTTCAAATTTTGGTTACTTTGCTTTTACAATAACTTCAGCTTTTGCCTGTATTTATGTACAGTGGTAAAAAGGCAATGATTCAAGGCAATGATCTTCTGTTGAAGGTTGAATCCACAAAAATATGTCTTCATGAAAATAATTTAATCAGAAGGAGAAAAAAAATGACAAAAGAATTGGGAAATATTATTATTTTGGAGAAAATACACTTTAAGGAAAGCGGAAACAGCCTGTGATAACCCCCAAAAAATCTCAGTGTGAAATAATAACTTAGCACACAACACAAAATCTCATTTTCACTTTTCTTATGAAATTACCATTAAACTTCCAACATTCCTTTGAAAATCATAAATATTTTGATCAAGGAAAGGGTAAAAACAAAAGGCACAAAATCTCCTGTTGCGGTTATGTTTCACTGGACATGAACCACTGTTATGTTTCACTGGACATGAACCACTGTATTCTCATATTTAAATAAAGATTTTTTAATAATTTATGTCAATTTTGTTTGATTTGGTTGATGCTATGGCTTGAAATAGTTAAGTAATAGATGTTGTTGCATTTTAGACTGGTTTCAGTCCATCCTCCTCACAAAAGCTATTGAAATAGATGAAAAGGGAACTTGAAAGCCACAGAACACAACAAATATGAAAATATTGCAGACTCGGTTTGATTGAGCCTGTTCGTGGACAGTAATGGAAATGCATATTACTTCCCATGTCACCTAGCCCTGGGTTGAGCACAACACAATATTTACATCAATAAACAGTACAATTTTGATCCATCCCCAAAGATGGAATGCATGTGATGAAACCTTCAATGGGGTATTTTCAGATTACTACCATTCCAAGTTCAGTGGCATATGGTCCCCAGATAAAAAATGGGTTTGCCCTAAACAAGAAAACAATAGGAGGAACTAAACAGAATGGAATTTTCCAAGGGTATCCTAAAGACTAAATTTAAAAGCAGGAAATATATCCTTGGGGTGATTGAACAATATCCAAAACCGTATTGGCTGGGATATTGAAACCACCCATCTTTAAAGTGGCAGAAATATTAAAACAAAAGTAATTTTAAAAGTACTTTTAACCTAGTACATAAGTTTTGTGCTTAACGACCTTCAAAGGACAGCAATGATTGAATGTACAGGGAGACAAGATTTTTTGTCATTCAGTTTTACCCCTACCACAATTAAATGTCATTAGTTTATGAACACACTCTGTATTTGAATGACAATACAATAAAAAGAAGAGAAACTGGTGTATTTAGTTATCTAAAGTTTCAAGAGTTTACTCCGAATCAATGCGGAGAAATTAAATTACATTATTGTTGTATTCATAAACTCGTGTTTACTCTCAGACAAGTTTGCTAAACTTCTCATCTTCAGCCCTCGAAAAAATATTGTATTCAGTACTCTGTACTGTGAAGGTTGAACAGTTCCAGATATCATGATATCACAAAGGTGACATCATCAGTTGTTCATGAAATTAGTTCATGATCTTAGATACGACAGTTTTCCATTAAGATTATTGTATGTAATATGAACTCTCATTATGGAAAACTGTATGTAACTCAAGTTACGACAGTTTTCCATTTCTAAAAATATAGGGATTGAGATACGACTTTTTTGCAACTATCATATTTATGTGACTTAATATAAGAATATGGTGCTAAGATTTATTGTACATATGTATTAGTGGTAAAGAATGCCAAAAATGCAAAAAAATGATTTTTGAAAAAAATGTGAGTTACGACAGTTTTCCGTTCAGCCCTCGATGTTCGATTTGTTTACTTCATGGAAAAGACATACGTACACTTTACCCACATGCCATTTTGCCATAGCCCTTTCCTCAATATATACGTAATTTTGCGCCGTCTGATCAGGATCTGCACTGGTCAATTAATAATCTAACGAATCAAAAAGGGAACAGCACAGATGACCCGGCTGATCTGGATCTACACTGTTTGCCCCACGCAATGAAGGTGTGTCTATGGAGAAAAGGGCTAAATGTGAGCTCTTAGGTAACTTACATCACTGAATACAAAAGCTGGTTGCTGATTAAGATTTTCATACCAAATAGAACCTGGTTTCACAAAATAGGAAATTCCAAATACATGTAGGTTAACATGTCGATTTTTTACTAAATGTATCAGTATTTCACTGACATAATATAAACACAATTTATTGGTTCAATTTCTGAACTGCTTTTTAGTTAAACCATTTTTATGTGAATGAAAAAGATATCATGTCAATCTTTAAACCTAAATTTCTATTTTGTTTGCTTAACCCTTTCCTCCATAGATACACCTTTATTGCATGGGCAAACTGTTTAGATCCAGATCAGCCGGCACATCTGTGCCATTTGATCAGGATCTTAACTGTTTGCTTTTTGATTCATTAGGTTATTTCTGACCAAATTGAGACCAGTGCCGATCCTGATCAGATTGCATGGATATTTTGGCTGATCTGGTCTACACTATTCACACATGTGTAAAAATGCATAGATATGGAACTGACGTTCTAAATAGATTATTAACAATTACCTTCACCAATTACTAATGAAATGTCTCTGCAGGAAATATTTTATCTGACAATATGTCCCTCTTAAGCTCAATAAGGTCGTCTTCTTAAAGACACAGACAATAATAAACTGTACAATGATAATGTTGAAATGAGGACAGTAAACGAAATTATTATTTTCAGAAAATAGGTGTGTCTGAATTGATTTTTTTTCAAAACCAATAAATAAGTCACTAAAAATAGTTGAATGTTATGAAATCAGTCACTTAGTTCAATGTGCAATCTTATCAAGATTACTATTTTGTGAATCACAAAAAGCTATTGATAACATGTTATTGATAATTTAATCACCTGAATTTGTGTAGAATAATAACCTTTATTTGAAATAGCGGATTCAAAGTGTTTTCATTTTATCCTAAAACTATTAACCAAGTCATCAAAATCAATATAAAACAAGGCTGTATATAATTGGAACACATTGTCTTTATCACATAACCCTACAAATCTTGCAAATTTTGATTAATATCCCTAAGCTTTGAGTGATGCATTACAAGCTTATATACAGAGTAAGTACTGTTTAAACTAGAGCTGTCATCGATTCCTACAATATCGGCGTATCGACGATATTTTTTTCCCGATGAATAATCGATTCGCATTTTGAAATATCGATAACGCAGCCTACATAGGTAAAAAAATAAGTGTCAAAATTTGCCAGACGAAACGTCTATCGTGAGCGGAAACAGGTGCGCTGTCAAAATATAAACGGATAAGTCTAAGCCATTGACGAAATAGCGACTAAATAGCCGTAGTCTACAGGAGGTACATCGCTGCGGAGTCTATATGCAGAGTCACAAGCCGTTCAAATTAAAAGCAAAATTAATGTATTAATTATTAATAAAATACTTCCAAATGGACTGCAAAGAAAGTTTTCATGCCATATTTTTTTATTTAGAGTGAACAGGAATGGCAAATGCCGATTTCCGTGGACTGGAAAGTGAATGTTTTAGACTATGCCATTACGATTATAAACAAATGGCGGACGCCGAAACTGCAGTTGACCATTTATTTTATTTCTGGCAAATTCTGGTGATTATTACACATTCTAGTCAGATAAGGTAATGTACAAAATGAAAATGTACATTTACCAAGGTTTATTTTTATTTTTCATTCATTTTTATGTTGCACTGTTGCATTTGTTTCAATGCAAGTTTTTACCTTTTTACTAGTCATATGAAGCATCTTATTGTAAGTCATGGCAGGTCAGTCGTTGCTTTAGTTTTTTCATTTGTTTTACCATAAAACTCACCCGTTTGAAGAAGATAATAAAACAAACAATAACTTGTGATGCATCTTTATTTATAATAGATTAATAGATACAAATCATTCTTACAAACTACATACCAATTTACTGCAGGATGTATATAATACATGACAAATTTACAACTAATGACAACAGAAATTGTAAAAATGGTATTAATAGTAATGCATTGTATGTATCGATATATATCGAAGTATCGGTGATATTTTTTTCACGATATATCGATATCATCGATACGCTTCAATCCATATCAATGACAGCTCTAGTTTAAACTAAAATGTTCCTGCAAAACACTGCCTTTGAACAATTAAACCAAAAGTCTCAGCAAAACAACTCTTTGAACAAGCAAACCAAAAAAGTCTCTGCAAAACACCCCTTTGAACAAGCAAACCAAAAAAGTCTCTGCAAAACACCCCTTTGAACAATCAAACCAAAAAGCCTCTGCAAAACACCCCTTTTAAACAATTAAACCAAAAAGTCTCTGCAAAACACCCCTTTAAACAATTAAACCAAAAGTCTCTCCAATACACCCCTTTGAACAATCAAACCAAAAAGCCTCTGCAAAACACCCCTTTAAACAATTAAACCAAAAAGTCTCTGCAAAACACTGCCTTTGAACAAGCAAACCAAAAAAGTCTCTCCAATACACCCCTTTGAACAATCAAACCAAAAAGTCTCTGCAAAACACCCCTTAAAACAATTAAACCAAAAAGTCTCTGCAAACACTGCCTTTGAACAAGCAAACCAAACAAGAGCCGTCAGAGACGGGTTATGCTCCCCAACGCCGCTTTGTCACAAATACTTTTTTGTTAGAACAGGAAGAATTTGTAAGAAAGATATTGTATTTGAAAGTTTCCTTTACGATTCAAACAGAAAGCATTTTACAATATTGTACAAAAATAAGACAAAAAAAAAATGAGAAATTTCAAAGGGCACTAACTCAAAAATGAATAAAGCAAGAGTTATGGTTCTTGTGCATTGCACTGCTCCGCATTGAGATCATTCTACTTATGAAGTTTCAAGTTCAGAACTCTTATACTTTGTGAGATATGCACCAGATAAAACTAAGTAAGAGAAATTTCAAAGGGAAATAAATAAAAAATCAATAAAGCAAGATTTATGGTTCTTGTGCACTGCACTGCTCCTCATTGAGATCTATCTACTTATGAAGTTTCAACTTCCTAACTCTTATACTTTGTGAGATATGCCCCGGACAAAAAGTAAGTATGGTAAATTTCAAAGGGCATTAACTCTATAATGAATAAAGCAAGAGTTATGGTTCTTGTGTGCTGCACTGCTCCTCAACGAATTCATTCTACTTATGAAGTTTCAAGTTCATAACTCTTATACTTTGTGTGATATGCCCTGGACAAAAAATAAGTAAGAGAAATTTCAAAGGGCAATAAATCAAAAATCAATAAAAGCAAGAGTTATGGTTCTTATGCACTGCACTGCTCATCATTGAGATCTATCTACTTATGAAGTTTCAACTTCATAACTCTTATACTTTGTGAGATATGCCCCGGACAAAAAGGAAGTATGAAAAATTTCAAAGGGCAATAACTCAAAAATGAATAAAGCAAGAGTTATGGTTCTTGTGCACTGCACTGCTCCTCCCTGAGATCTATCTAGTTATGAAGGTTCAACTTCAAAACTCTTATACTTTGTGAGATATGCCCCAGACAAAAAGTAAGTATGAGAAATTTGAAAGGGCAATAACTCAAAAATGAATAAAGCAAGAGTTATGGTTCTTATGCACTGCACTGCTCCTCATTGAGATCTATCTACTTATGAAGTTTCAACTTCATAACTCTTATACTTTGTGAAATATGCCCCGGACAAAAAGTAAGTATGAGAAATTTCAAAGGGCAATAACTCAAAAATGAATAAAGCAAGAGTTATGGTTCTTGTGCACTGCACTGCTCCTCATTGAGATCTATCTACTTATGAAGTTTCAACTTCATAACTCTTATACTTTGTGAGATATGCCCCGGACAAAAAGTAAGTATGAGAAATTTCAAAGGGCAATAACTCAAAAATGAATAAAGCAAGAGTTATGGTTCTTGTGCACTGCACTGCTCCTCATTGAGATCTATCTACTTATGAAGTTTCAACTTCATAACTCTTAGACTTTGGGAGATATGCCCCGGACAAAAAGTAAGTATGAGAAATTTCAAAGGGCAATAACTCAAAAATGAATAAAGCAAGAGTTATAGTTCTTGTGCACTGCACTGCTCCTCAACGAGATCTAACTACCTATGAAGTTTAGTCTTGATACCTCTCATAGTTTTTGTGTAATTGTCCGGACAATATTATGACGGACGGACGGACGAACGAACGAACGAACGGACGAACGGGACGGACGGACGGACAAAGCGACAACTATATGCTCCCCCGAATTTCGGGGGGAGCATAAAAAGTCTCTCCAATACACCCCTTTGAACAATCGAACCAAAAAGTCTCTGCAAAACACCCCTTTAAACAATTAAACCAAAAAGTCTCTGCAAAACACTGCCTTTGAACAAGCAAACCAAAATAGTCTCTCCAATAAACCCCTTTGAACAATCGAACCAAAAAGTCTCTGCAAAACACCCCTTTAAACAATTAAACCAAAAGTCTCTGCAAAACACCCCTTTAAACAATTAAACCAAAAGTCTCTCCAATACACCCCTTTGAACAATCAAACCAAAAAGTCTCTGCAAAACACCCCTTTAAACAATTAAACCAAAAGTCTCTGCAAAACACCCCTTTAAACAATTAAACCAAAAGTCTCTGCAAAACACCCCTTTAAACAATTAAACCAAAAGTATCTGTTTAACAACCCTGTTACATGTATCTTTCAAAAGTCAATCAGCAGCTGATAATTGGATTATCTAATTCATTGTACCCGTATATACCCTTTCCTCAATATATACATCTATATGGCATGGACCAACAGTGTAGATCCAGATCAGCTGACAGATCTGTTCCATCTGATCAGGACCTGCACTGTTTTCGTTTTGCTTTATTAGGTTATTTCTGACCAAACATTTCAGACCAGGGCTCTCGCGAGGGAGCGACTAGGGCGAAGAAGGTGCCCGATCCGGTCAAACTTCGCCGTGTCTAAGCATCAAAGCGAAAATGACTTCGCCTTAAAAATTCAGAAGCAGCTAACGTAAAACTTAATAAATTTCTCTTCCCATTTCTCATGTATACTACACAGGGCTTTTCATCAGAAAATTGGGAAGAGGCCTTGGCCTTTCCAATTGGGAAATTTATGTGCGATAATTGTTTATTTTGGGAAACCAAAATTAATTGAAAGATGTCTTCTTGTTTATAAAATTGAATAGTTATCAGATTTTTAACTTAAATCTTATTTTTATGCACCTTATTTTTCAGACTTCAATTTTCAAACACCCCTCAGAGGAGTTTTAACCATTTTTGTTCGACTAACCTATCATTTTGGGAAGTGTCTCTGCCACAATTGGGAAAAAATACTATATTTTTGGATTGGGAAGAGGCCTTTTATAGGCCTCTGTTATATAAGGATGAAAAGCCCTGCTACAGTAATTACCTAACTTGAAAAATATTGTCGCTTGTCATCTGATAACGTTAGCTCCGCCTACATCTCCATATAAGGAAAAATCAATACTGGCTCTTGGTAAACATTATATGCGAATCAGTTATATGATACTGTGACGTAACCTGGAAGTTAATTCAAATTTGGTCGACATGTCAATTATGATTGTTTGATAATTGCCAATTATGTAACGGATTAAACAACCGGTGACAGTTTGTGTATGTCGGCATTCTTTTAGAAATTAGAGTGGGTAAGTGTAGCCTTATTTCTTTATACAAACGGATAGCTCTGAATGACAAACCTGACAAGTAAATCTTTTTCTAAAAGATGGACCCTGCCGATTTCTAAAGGTGCGAATTATTAAATAAATTAATGCATTTTCATAGGTTTATAAGTTGTGAGGCACTTATATTTCTCGTAATTTTCGAGAAATCAGTTGTAGATTCGCGTTCAGAAATATCTCTTGTGTCCTGGCTACTGGGTGATTCACCCAAACCGGGTAGTAAACGTAAGCTGTCAGACTCGGAAGATTCTAAGGCGAAAAATGTATGAACTCGCGACAACAAAAAAATCACGAAAAATTTGACGCAACTTTGAACTTAGGCTGAACATTGAATGATAAAGAGGGAAATGCAGTTGTTTTCTTTGACCCTCCCCCACCCACACAAAATAATATAGTTATTACGTGTTTGGTTATTTTTGGGTTCCGGCCATATCAAGTGTAGATTTCTTAATTATTTTAATAATACTTGTGTTTTATATATTACAGTGTAATAATAATTTGGTTTGTGTGTATTTTCAGCTGACCAACTGGATGCCATCAAGAGGTCTAACCTTTGTGCTGAAAAACCTATGCTTTTACTATCACACTTCAAGTTTAACAGTGTTACTACATTTAGCAAATGCAAATGTTGTTGATTCATCAAATAAAGTTTTAGTATGTAGTTGTTGTTCTTGTTTGAAACCAAACATAATAGATGTAGAAGCACGGTACACATCACTTGCCGCCAAAGTCTCCCACTTCTCCCTGAAGTCTCCTCACTTCTCCCTAAACTGAGCTGAGGGATAAGTCACTTCTCCGTAAAATTTCAATGGGAGAGCCCTGCAGACACCAAACGTAAATACTGTTTTCATCACAATTTCTCGAGATTTGGATAATTTCATTCACATAGAAGAAAACTTCTTTAATTACTCCCCAATTTTTGACATTCAACTCTTCTATTGTTAAAATACGATCACCTATATCCCAGTAAATGATTTTTGAGAACTTCATACTAATAATCAGAACTATGAGCGTCACAGGCTTTGCGAAAGTTGCCGGACCGTCGGACAGGTCTGGCAAAAATCAGTCCGGTCCGATAATTTTTTCCAGGGTTCCGGACCTTATGTCCGGCACAGTTAAGTCCTTTATTTACCGATAACGACTGAGTAAGAGTCTATCCGTCAGGCACGTTCTTGCCGTATAATGATGGTACTACTGCAGGCAAAAGAACGCCAAAAAAACAGATGAAGAAAAAAAGCAAAACAAAAGGACTTTGAGTCCGAGAAAATTTGTTGAGAAATGGCCGCTCGTGATTACTTTTAAATGAGAATATTTTTGATGAGACAGTATTTGATGACACTGAAGAAATTGTACCCAGTTTTGATCAAGACATTCTTTCAGTGGAATACAGACCATTCTGTTCCATTAAAATTTTGAGTGACAAGGACTCTGACTGGATATTTTGACGATTTTGATAATAAATGTTTTGAATTCCAGATAGAGCCCATCAATATGGATAAACTGATGTTTTATCTGAGAGAATAAGAGAATTAAAATGTTAAAGAAACCTTTAAAGGATGATGTGTCTTTAATTTAAAAAAAATAACAAAGGTATACACATTATATTTGAAAAAAAATTGGGTCAGACAAAAGTTCTTTCGATCAGACAAGAATTGGAAGTTTGTCTGACCGAATGTCAGGCAAGTTTTTAGCAATTTCGCGAAGCCTGACATCAGATGAACAATTGTTTATTATTTTTACATTTTTTCGCAGTAAACGCGAATTACAATGATCAATGGATGCGCTTGAATCGAAACATAAATATTACTGCAGCCCATAAATTTATTAATTACCATTCCTGGCCAGTTGCAAATCTATAATGACTTAAATAAACCTGTCCAATCTTAAAATGAGATCATTCATTTCCAGTCTCAACTATGTCACAGACTGTAACCGTACTGTTGTGTAATCAATATAAAGAAGCTTCTAAGAAACAATGAACATGTATGTAAATATAAACCAGTCATTCATTCAATTTTTGGTTGGTCAATGTTACAAAATTAGAAATCAGACAAGCTCAAATCTGAAAAAAGAGAAGTTATGGTGGTGTGATTGGACTGATTCTCTAAACTTGGCAAAGTGGCATGTGATTATAATATGGATTTATATCATGTGTATTTTCTATGAATTGATAGGAGTATTAGCACCAACACTCAACTGTTTTAAGTCTAGGCTCAATAAAAACTGGTTAGACCAGTAAAAAGTCATAGCTCAGAGTTATAACCCCTACTAGTTTATATATTATATATGTAAAAGATAAAAGTGCATACAGTACGCGCAGCTTTGCATATGAACACTTGCCTCCACAATTTTGACTCAGCGCGGCCATTAATAAATGCACGCGAGAATGAGTGTTTGTGTCGAGAAACGCGGTGACTGAACATTAAGATAAAACAGTGACAAAACGCGGATGGTCGCGGCGGGAAAATGCCAGTGAACGCGGAACATTTTCCGTGCATGTACCAGGTGTTGTATAAAAATTATACATGTACTGTACGTGTACACTGTTGTCCTTTCTTTTATTGTATCTTTCTTGCTTTGTACCTATTCATGTATTATATTCACATTTTTTTCAGCAGCGAGTTCGGATAGAAAACAGCCAGATGATTATTTTTTATTCTACAAAGTTTACTTCGTACAAGTATTAATTTGTACAACTTTCGATTCAAATGGTTTAACAGAGACTTGTGCTTTGTTTTTAAATTGTTCGTTATATGTTTATATGCTATACAGGGTTCCCACGTTGAAATAAGTGAATATTTAAGGTTACAAGAAAACTCGCCTAAGTCTCACTATGTAACGTCATATTAAAATTAATTGAATAATAAATATCAGTTTGCATTGGTAATTTGGAGTAATTTTAAACATATGACATCAGTAAATGTGAGTTACTAGCGATATAGTTTAGTTATAGTTTTAGATTCATAACCAGTTCACGCCAATTCTCAGCGCGGGACTCGCATGCGCATATTTATAATGACCAGATCTGACGTCGAGAACGAAGTGCTTAAAGGACATGGTCTGCACAAAAAGCATGCTTTACAGTGTGTTTTACATTAAATTTCCAAAGCAATGTAAAATTTATTTCCTTACGAAGCTACATGTGTGTATTTCATTATTGAAAAAAAAATCCTGCAGAACACCTTAAACATTTCGGCACTAATTGAGGAGCTCTGATCATGTATCACCACGTGCGTCCAGATCCGACCGATAGCTATCTTTCGCTATTCAAGGAACATTAATTACAATTCACTTCATATTTATATCTACTTTTGACGAAGAGACCACTTCATGCGCGATCTCAATTTCTGTGGCGTTTCGGAAATCCTACTTTCGCTTTTAGTCGTGCGGACCAAATTTATTTTAGTAAATTAAAATTTTATTAGCCCAAACTAATGCTGCAAATTTGTGCCCATAGTTCCAAATACATGTAATATTTCATACATGAACGGGTTAAATTGAATTAATGCGGCTTTAAAGAAAAAAAAAAGTCTTCTGTATTATGACTATTGTTACATGGTAGACAACTCCGTTGTCCTTACTTAGTAGACATTCATGTAGTACAGAGTTAACTTATCTTGACCCTTTATATATTCATGCTCTCTCTTATAGCGGACACTTCTTGTTAAGGCCTCACTGAATAAACATACATTGTAACGATATTTAAACAGGTCATATTGGAAGGTTGGCCAAATGACAGGTCAAAATGTCACAAAAACTTGTTAGAATTTTGGAACTACAGAGATGAACTGACTGTAGTAGACGGTATCATTCTTAAGGCAATAAGATACTGATACCTAAGGGATGTAGATCCATGATGCTCAAAATAATTCGAGAAGCGCACCTTGGTGTTCAAAAATGCACACAACGTGCAAGACAAGTGCTTTTCTGGCCAAACATTACTACTGACATAAAAACAATGGTTCTTTCGTGCTCAGTATGCCTAGAGCACAGGATCCAAAAGAGCCAATGCAGCCCAGTGACAAACCTGACAGACCATGGCAGATTGCTGCCACTGATATATTTCACTGGAACAATACTGACTATATTCTCTTAATAGACTATTATAGTAGATACTTTGAGGTGAGCATGTTGCCCGACACAAAATCATCAACTGTCATTGATAAATTAAAAGACTTCTTAAGCCGTCATGGAATTGTGCAAACACTTGTTAGCGACAATGCTCGAAAGTACACATCAAAGAATTTCATTTATTTGCCAAACAATGGGATTTTGAGCATAGAACATCAAGGTTATCCCCAAAGTAATGGTCTATGGAAGAGAACTGTTCAAACAATCAAAGCTCTTTTCACAAAAGCTAAACAAGCAGGAACAGATCCTTATCTTTCTCTGCTAGAGTATCACAACTCACCACCAGCCTGTGGGAAATCACCAGCTCAATTATTAATGAGCAGGCAGCAGAAGGTCTTAAAATAGATCCTCCTTCAAAGGTTAAAGCCATTAGAGATATGCCTTCTCCTACTTTAAGGTCAGAGCTTAAAACCATTCTGGGCATGGTGACGTACCTACAAAGGTTCGCACCAAGTCTCTCTGAAATGACTAGCCCAATGAGAAAAATACTCAAAAGATGCAGATTTCGTATGAGATAAACCCCAGGAAGAAGCCTTCCAGAAGGTAAATTTGGTTATCATACAAGATCCAGGTCCTGTCCTAACATATTTTGACCCGAATAAACCAGTCACATTACAAGTTGACGCTTCTAGAAGTGGTCTAGGAGCTGTCCTTTTACAAGACAAAAGGCCAGTGAGCTTTGCATCCAAATCTCTGACTGAGACGGAAATTAATTATGCCCAGATTGAAAACGAGCTATACGCAATCTTATTTGGGTGTAAACGTTTTCATGACTATGTTTATGGCAGACGAATTACCGTAGAGACTGACCACAAACCCTTCTTGGCGGTGTTCAAGAAAAACTTGCACTCAGCACCACCCCGACTACAACGCATGATGTTACAGCTCAACATCTATGACATAGACCTAAAATTCATACCAGGAAAAGACATACCCCAGCCCTTGCTGACACACTGTCATGCAAATACCTTCCTCAGACACACCCAGAATTTGCTGCAGACATGGACACGCATGTACATGCTGTCATATCTAAGTTACCCGTCAGTGATCAGAAAATGTCACACATTAAACTGGTCACAGATTCTGACGAGCAAATGCAACGACTTAAACAGATCATTGTCACTACACACAATGGTTCCACATATAGACGCAACAGACGCCATTTGTTAAAAACAAATGAAAATCATTCGCAATGCAGACAGTTAGACTTTCCTAACAAAACACAAATTACATCCAATACA
This sequence comes from Corbicula japonica, assembly GCA_038501625.1. Classification (NCBI taxonomy): domain Eukaryota; kingdom Metazoa; phylum Mollusca; class Bivalvia; order Venerida; family Cyrenidae; genus Corbicula; species Corbicula japonica. The sequence goes on from JAZAYU010000054.1 coordinate 1,470,124, forward strand.
CCAATAATTGCCCCTGCGACTGCTACAGCTAGCAACAGCAACACATTAAAATATTCTGTCAATGCCAACAGCAATTTAGACTTATCAAATTCTGGAAAAAGTGAAAACAATGATACTACAGTTAATACAACAAGATCAGACAGAAGTGTTATTCTGACATTCATGTAGTACAAGTACAGAGTTAACTTATCTTGATCAGGGTTGGGCGGTAAATACCACCCCCGGTATTTACCAGTGGTCTTTACCGGTATTTACCGCCCTGGAAAATACTCCCCAAAGTGGCAAATACTGGCAAATACTACACAGATGAGTATTTTGCCTTAAAATTACTGCAGAAATCTTAACTTAGTTGACTGTTATTAATGTTTTATCATAATAATAATTTAATTAATGAGATATTTTAATTAAATTTCATATCAGGTGATCACTTTAAGCACTTAAAGTAAAAATAAATCTTAAAGAACTGTCTTTTTTTACTTAGAACCTAACAATACAACAGGTGAGAAATTAATGCTGGTCCACCTGTGCACCTGGCCATTGACACTTAACAAGTATGCTATGTCCAAGTTATGATTCATCGTCCGCACTTGATCTCGTCAATCTGTGGTCCAAAATGAACCACTACCACCTGGTTTAAGTTGCATGCTGCACGCAATGCTTCATCAACAAAGAAAATAGGGCATGATTGGCAATATCCCGTCTTCTTCCCCCAGGGGGCGATGCCGTTATATAAATTGAAACATAATGACATTTACAAAGGCCCACTTAATCAGTATCATCTAGACGCTTATTAAGATTATAGAAGTCAGTTTGTACTCGGTATTTTCTGTCAAATATAACATGAATTAAGTACAGGCATTCCGTACATCAGACAATAAGTCTTGGTTATTGGGGGTAGTCAAGTGTCATAAAATAAATATTATTACCGAATGAAAAATATTGTCAACTATAATACCATGCATATTTTTCTGTGTAAATATGTATAGCGGTCTTTATTCTCAAGTAATTTGGTAATTTGCCTCAGGGCATAACAGTTATGTCCATGCCGTAATCAAGGTTATGATTATAATGTAAGGTACAGTACTTCCGGAGATGACACGAAAGCTATATTGTTGTTGTACCCATAGAAGTTGCCTCAGGGCATATTAATAGATTCATTATGTAAAATATGTTATTTTTAGCCAATCCCCCAAAAAAGCCAAGCCCCGTTTTATGGTAGCATGCTATCCCCCTTAGAAACCTTATTCCCAGGGAACATTTCCCCATTACAAGGCATTATAGAATAGAAATTAATCATCGATCTGTATATATACAGCATTTTTTTCCCCAAAGGGGAAAGGTTCCCCTTCCCCTACAATTGGGAAATTTTCGCGTCGTAAAATCTTGAAATTGGGAAAAAAATCAGTCGCAAATCAGCCAAATTGGGATTTTTTCTTTATTCATGTAAATAAACACTAGGGATTTTATTCAGCTTCACCAAGCATCATAAGCTCTGGTTTTTTAACAGGAAACCCTTAAGTGATGTAACTGTTAAGCCAGAACTAAGTTACAGCCAATCCAATGACTGCCTGTCTATGGAAAAATACTTTCCATTGGCAGGAAAAGTTTCATTGAGGTTGCAATTAACCCTTTCGCTGCCAAATATAATATACTTTGGCACTATCAGTGCCAAATATTTTTCCAGGAATTCCTGCAAATAGGGTCACACAGATAAAAAGTGAATAACTTTTTTGTTTTTTAATATTTTTTCATCAAATTTTGATAGTGATTAGCTTATTGAACATAGTTATTCAATAGATAATTTTTTTCTTCAAATATTAAATTTAATATTATGTAATATTTTGAGAAAAATTTAAAAAATTAAAAAAAATTAATTTTTGTTTTTGTTACAAATTAATTGTACTAATTCTAGAATCTGTTAGTGGAAAATGATAAATAAATAATAGTTTGGTAACTAAAGATAATATTGTCAAGTCTTTTTCCAACAAACACTTGATCACACTTCAATGAATGTCTCAAGTTCATCATACAACTGCCAAATGTCATTGTTTTGATTCTGTCTGATTCATTCATGCTGTTGAGGGTTGATTGGGTCCTGTTGTGGGTTGTTTCCATTAGCTTTACAAGTAATGTTTGAACGCCTTTGGCAACCAGCTCTAACATTCTGTCTTCCGTGACCACTGACAGATGCTTCTTTGTCATTGTTTTGTTTATGATCAGAATCGGCCGAGCCTGAAAACAGACAAAAATTATATCTATTGAGCAATTTATAAACAATAAGACTATAAACAAGTCTGGGATTACCAAATGTAAACACGTATGTCACATTAATAATGAAAATAGTACATAAATATTGCACAAGCTGCACTTGCATTTGTTATATTCACTTTTTCGTCCGAAATACATTATCCGAATTATTGTACAGTTATTTTGGGGAAACTGCAAATTTTGCATCTTCTAAAAGAAACTACAAGAATGGGAAGTAAATATAAGCACTGAACATATTTTCTTTGCTATTCAAACTTATTTTGTCTATGAATTGTCTTGAAATGTGATAAAATAACGGGTAGAGAAAAAGAAAACTTACCAGAATCTACCGGTACAATCAGTGTTTGTGACCTTGTTGACGACTCAGACAAAGCGTTCTCACTTAAATCACTTCCAGATCTGTCCTCAAATTATGTAAGAATCATATTCATATTCAATTCCTTCGCTGTCACTATCATTTGCAAGCATATCAACGACTTTCGAGCAAGTATAAGAGCGCTTCCTTTTAGCGGAAGCCAAATTGGATCCCTTAGAATAGTTCCAATTTTTTCAGCGTGTTTCTCCGGCGATTTCTTTGTTAAAATTCAGTTATTTTCCAAACAAAAGCAATCATTTCCTCATTTAAAGCCTCATTTTTAAAAAGAAAATGAATCATCGGCGTTTAAGTAAAAACTAACATCGTTATTACAGCTTTTTCAGACCACTATTGCGCGTCGCAAAAATGCGACTTCGGCAGTGACGCCTGAGGTCGCAAATATGCGACTTTGGCAGCGAAAGGGTTAATGTGAAATGAATCTGCATTTGAAATTATAATGGAAGGAGTGGGGGCTGGAGTCAGTGTCAGGTTGAGGCAATGTGTCTTTGAGCTACATCTAGCTCAAGGATAGCTTCTGAGTGGGACTCAGTTTGGTATCCAAATAAGTCGGAAGGTTGGATTCAAGTTTAGTTTCAGTCCGATAAGTACGGGAGGTTGCTCGATACCGGTACCTACATTCATTGGTTCAAATCACTCAGACTCGGGACTCGTCGCCAATGGCATGGGATCGGTCGATATATACCCAAAATCTTGCAACAAAAGAGTGCCAGTGTTTGTATTTAACGGCTTCCTTTGAATAATTGCTCATTCTAAACGTTGTTGTGAAGTTTGTTAACTACTTTCAGTTTCTGGAGATTGGTCATCGCGCTTCAATTTTATACGTAAGAATCAGTCAACTTGCAATTATTTACCGTAAGCCAGTCTGAAAAAAGGACGTGTATAAAACACGGACCGGATCAATGACGTCACATGTCTATTTTATTTAATGATAACAACTGAGTAAGAATCTAACAGGAGCGTTGATAAGAGTTACTCCCCTTTTGAACAGTACGGTTTTTTTTTACGCAGAACGACATTTCTTGCAAAAAACTCTTTGGTCAATTGGGAAACGGCACTGTTTGTTGTTGGAAAGATAGCTTTGGGGATTGGGAATGTCCAGTACTTTAAATTGGGAAGACTCCGGTCAGCTTTGGGAATGGTACCGTTTTGCGGAGGTAGTTAAAGAAGGAAAAAAAAACGCTGATATATACTACCGTCTTATTCCCCGGGGAAGTTGCCTACTGTGCATTACAGTGATCATTCATTGCAACATATTATTGTAATACAATGTTTAGCGTTCATTCCGTAAACTTAAATTTATTAAGACACTTAATATCCCCCAAAAAGCCAAGCCCCATTTTCTGGTAGCATGCTATCCCCCTAAGAAACCCTATTCCCGGGGAACACTTCCCCTTTACAAGGCAATAAAGTACAGAATGTTATAAAAGCACTGTATATATATACTACCATCTTCTTCCCCGGCGAAGTTGCCTACATCGCATTACAGCGTTCGATCCTTCAAACATGAAAATGAAAAAAAACGTTTTAATTTGATAACGTTCATTCCGTATAATTTATATTTTAAGACACTTAACTTTCCCCCCCAAAAAGCCAAGCCCCGTTTTCTGGTACCATGCTATTCCCTTAGAAACCCTATTCCTGGGGAACACTTCCCCTTTACAAGGCAATAAAGTACAGAATGTTATAAAAGCACTGTATATATATACTACCGTCTTCTTCCCCGGGGAAGTTGCCTACATCACATTACAGCGTTCATTCCTTCTAACATGTAAATGAAAAAAAACTTTTAATTTCATAACGTTCTTTCTGTATAATGTATATTTTAAGCGACTTAGCTTTCCCTCAAAAAAGCCAAGCCCCGTTTTCTGGTAGCATGCTATCCCCCTAAGAAACCCTATTCCCGGGGAACACTTCCCCTTTACAAGGCAATAAAGTATAGAATGTAATAAAAGCACTGTATATATATACTAACGTCTTCTTCCCCGGGGAAGTTGCCTACAGCGCATCACACCTTTCATTCATTTCAACATATAATTGAAAAACAAAGTCATAAAATTATAACGTTCATTCCGTAAAATGTATACTTTTTACACGGTTAACTTTCCCCAAAAAAGCCAAGCCCCGTTCTCTGGTAGCATGCTATCCCCCTAAGAAACCCTATTCCCGGGGAACACTTCCCCTTTACAAGGCAATAAAGTACAGAATGTTATAAAAGCACTGTATATATATACTACCGTCTTCTTCCCCTGGGAAGTTGCCTACATCGCATTACAGCGTTCATTTCGTATAATGTATATTTTAATGGAATGAACGTTATAAAATGTATTCAAACTTAACTTGCTTCAGGCATTTTGCGTATTAGCATATCATTAAGCTATATGAAAATTTCGTATAAATGGAATTATGCGATGTTTGACGATGTATGAAAAACAAGCGTCTAGGTGATAGAGATCACAACACTATGCATATATCAATAGGTTTATTCCATTATAAAACTCAACTTCCCCTCAGGGGAAGAAGACGTGATTGTGCCGCATGATTAATGGAGCACTCATACACACACGCCCAATATAACACTTTATAAAGAGGCATAAGAGTAATTGCAAAACAGTAATTACATCAAGGATAAAATTTTTTTTTTAATGAGAAATAATTTTTGCAAAGTAGATTATTTTGCAGAACTTCCTTTGCCAAGGCTTTGCACTAATACAGATAGAATTTATGGGTTGGAATTGGTTTTTACATGGTTTTCGATATCAGATAAATAAATAAAGTTCAATGTAGTTTACTTAACAGTATTGTTCTTGCACCTTACTTTTCGAAAATCACGGTTCATCAATTTTTACTTTCGCTTTGGCATCTCTCTCTGTTCCCGCCATTACCAATTTTGAGTTTCCGGTACTTATGTTAAACGACGGATCCGTACTTTGTCGTACACAGTGGCAGGTTGCACAAAGTAAATCGAATTCCCATAGGGCTCAATGTTAAATTCCCAATATTAAATGTCATTATGATTTCTTTTATCTGAATTCCTCGACGATCATATATTAGTGTGAATATCTACTTATCATCTATTCAAAACACAAGGGTTATTAGTGGTTAACTTACTTGTAAGAAAATGTCTGGTCTCTAACCGACCAGACCCGATTTTAAACAGGGTATTGCATATGCGATGCCACAAATATACATCCACTGTTACGGCACTAGTTCGTCTCTATTAAATTAGATATACACATTAAATTGCTTTTGTTTCCTTTCCTGACATGTTACTCATGCAAACCTGGGTTATAGTATAGAACAAGCCAACAGGCCGATTTCTAATATGCGTGTATATAAAAGGACTTCACTTGAATGGAACACGAAGTAATACTGCGTTATACATTTTTTGTAATGCAACCTAGCATAATAACAACGATTAACTTTGAGACAAAAACTAATCATTAACAGCGACATCGCAACAAGTATACCGTATTATAAATCTAAATTTTCGGGAAAGGGGAGGTGTATGGAGGGAGGGAGTGCGCAATATTTGTACCAGAAAAGTTTCACTAGCACTGCGATTATCAACTGTATGTGGTTTAAATAGATAATATATATATTTGTATCATAAATGTATTTTCTTTGTAAGAAGTTATATTAAGATAAAATAATTTAAAAAAAATGAATTTGAAATAGTTTTATGTAGTGTTTTTCCGTTCATATACTTTGTCAAACATGCCCATGTCTATACAATAATGTGTGCTTCCGCCTCAGACACTACTATGGTAAAATAATGGATTATTGCACAAGAACGAAACCGTAAATCCACTTTTCTAGATCTCTGTTTTTATTTGCAGTATACTTTTTCTGCAAAACATGATAAAAGGAACAAAGTCTATGAAAGGAAAAATGTAGAAATCGCCATTAAATGATGAGAGTGAAACAGAAGAGATTGGGTATATGTAGAGGCTCTTTACAACGCTATATGCTACTCTGCTAATATTAAGATAACTATAAGCCACCGAACATTTCAGTTGTTCGCCTTAAACTTTGAATAGTTCCTGATAAAATTTTTATTTGTATTATCTCTGAGCCAAACGTTAACTACCCATGATTCGCCAATGCTAATGCCAACGCCGGGGTGAACAGAGTAGCTCACCTATTCTTCGAATAGGTGAGCTAAAAATCGTTTTATCACATGATCCAGTTACGAATATGACCTAGATATCATTGAGATAAACATTCTGACCAAGTTTGAAGAAGATCAGACTAAAATTAAGACTGTTAGAGTGCGGACAAGCTTTTTCTATAATTTGACCTTGCAGGGATTTCAATTAATGCAGATTCTTGCATCATGATGCAAGCAAATTTTAATTTTTCCACTTTTAACCCCACCTAATTCTGAGTTTGGGTTCATTTTGATGCCGGAGAATTTAGGAAAAGTGGTCAGATTTTGCATAAATAAAGATCAAAATTCTGTGTATTGCATTTTAATATGAATTAAATACTCATTTAACTCTTGGAAATAAATTAAAATGAAGTTAAAGCAATTTTATAAGTAGTCAATTTCAGTGAATATAAGATTTAACTCACGACGTTCTGATTATGACCCATTGAAATTTCTCAGTAGGGGTCAGATGACCCCTGGTTTTCAAAAGCTATTGAAATCCCTGTCTTGTGACCTAGTTTTCAAGGTCACAGGAACCTTTTTCGATCTTGACCCGGATATCATTGAGATAAACATTTTGACCAAGTTTGAAGAAGATCGGACCAAAATTAAGGCCGCTAGAGTGCGGACAAGCTCTTTATATAATTTGACCTAGATTTCAAGGTCACATGACCCAGTTTCAAACTTGACCTAGATATCATTGAGATAAACATTTTGACTAAGTTTGAAGAAGATCTGACCAAAATTGAGGCCGTTAGAGTGTGAACAAGCTTTTAAAATAGTTTGACATATTGACCTAGATTTCAAGGTCACATGACCCAGTTTCGAACTTGACCTAGATATTATTGAGATAAACATTCTGACCAAGTTTGAAGAAGATCCCACCAAAATTAAGACCGCTTGAGTGCAGACAAGCTTTTTCTTTAATTTGACCTAATGACCTTGTTTTAAGGGTCACATGACCCAGTTACTAACATGACCTAGATATCATTGAGATAAACATTCTTACCGTGTTTAAAGAAGATTGCACCAAAATTAAGCGACTAGAGTGTGGACAAGTTTTTTCTATAATTCGACCTTGTGACCTAGTTTTGAAGGTCACATGACCCAGTTACGAACTTGACCATAAAAGTGGTACAGCTGCAGTCCTAATAAAATCTTATTTTAAAATGTTTTTCAAAGACAAGCAGAGACGTCAATACAGACCAATGTAAAAAAAAAATTATTTTAGATCATTATTTAATAAGAAAATGATAAAGAGAGTAGTTAGGGTTTGGGGTTTTGACTTTTACATTACAATTTAGCTTTCACTATTATGCAAGAATCAGAATCAGAATCAGCTGAAATCCCTCTATTGAGTACTGTACTGAGGATCATTAGTATGAAGTTTGGACAGACACTTAACCCTTTAGTAGGCCTTATTCCATAGAAAACCATAAATTGCATGGCAACAGTGAAGAACCAGATTAGCTGGCACATCCATGCCGTCCGCTCAGGATCCACAGTTCACTTTTAGATTCATTCGTTGTTGTTTTTTACAAAACTGCGAGCATAGATCCAGATCAGATGAGACCATTGCCTAAGATCGCCATTTCAGCCAATCAGATGCTTGAGATTTGAGACTGGTTTCCAATCTCAGTTTTATAACCTTCAACCCATATTTTTAATAAAATACTGACTTGAAAGTGGCTGGTTCCACGACAACACCTGCTAACTGGCACAGCTCGTATAACTCCAGTTCATCAAGCGTCAAGATGTTCTTGCTGATCAGTTGTACATGGATTGTTTGGGAGGTCCTGCCTGCCATCTTCTCCTATCTCGGTAAACAAATAACCAAAACTATTACTTTCAAATATTACACAACCATTTAGTGCTTTATGCCAATCACAAAGAGTCCTCAAACATTTTTTCAGTGTTGTTATATAATATACACCTGTCACTTTAACGATAGAACTTATTATGCATTAGTCTGGCTCTAAAATAGAATTCTCCTTAACTCTGCATTGGAAGAGGTGGGGGGATGAGAAATTATGCAGTATTAAGGGACACTCATAAATTGGTAAAATCTTGACCCAAGTCTTACTGGTTTAAACTGTTTTTTCTTGCCATTTGGTCCGATATGTTGCTTATTTTACGCTGAGGTTATATCCCTGTATGCTGTCATGGACCCCAACACATACAATTTAATTGAGTTGCAGTGTACCATGTAAGTTGCCAGAAGTTAAGTTCAGAATCAGAATAGCAATGAAGTCCGATCCTGACATTGGTGTGTGAATCATGTAATAAACTATTTTCGAGATTGATGGCATTTCTCTTGGGTATATTTAAAATATATATATATAAGCTAAAAAGTATTGTTAAATTTAATATGGCTTAAGAACTTACTCTCTTACAAAATTTTCGTGTCTGTTCATTATTTAAAAATTTGGATCGCGAAAACTAATTACACACAGGGTACCTGCAGCTCATCCTTATAGGGTTCCTGCAGCTCATCCTTTAAGGGTACCTGCAGCTCATCCAGCTCTTCCTGGGAGTGAACCAGTACTTAGTTGGGTGGGAAACACTAGACGTATTTCAGAAATTTCCAGTGCCGCGTTCGGGATTCGAACTCACGACCTCGGATTGGAAGACCAGTGTGTTACCACTGGACCACCCGTCCACCCATTTTGAAAGTTTGTTTTTTCCTAAGACCATTCTGATGGTCAAGTGTACAACGCGGCGGCGCCGTAAAATAACGGGGAAAAGAAAGGAAAACACGGCGGTACCCCTTGACGTTTTTTTAAGATATCTCAATAATTTTCTTTGCATTTAATTTTACAACCTACAGGCTTTTTCCAAAATGGTAAAGATATTGAAAATCGGACACGTATAGGTACTTTAAAATTGGATAGAATTTGATGGTTTTTGTTCATAAAATTGTTGTGTTTTTTCTTTCGCTGGCTCGAAAAACACGGCGGTACCCCTTAACTTTTTTGTTTTTAGAGATATCTCAATAATTCTTTTTGCATTCATTTGCACAACCTCCAGGCTTTCCATAAATATAAAGATATTGAAAATCGGACACTTATAAGGTACTTACAAACTGAATAGCAATTGATGGTTGTTGTTCACAAATTTAGTTTTGTGTTTCCGCGGGAACGGAAAACACGGCGGTACCCCTTAACTATTTTGTTTTTATAGATATCTAAAAATAATCTAATGAGACAACCTCTAGGCTTTCCAAAAAGGTACAGATATTGAAAATCGGACCTCTATAAGGTATATTAAAGTTGGTTTGAATATGCCGTTTTAAATTTGCAATATTCTACAGATATTTGTTAAACGAGAACACCGCAATACCCGTTTACTTCTTTGTTTTTAAGTTATGATGCAGTGATTAATTTACTTTTAAATTTATAATTTATTTGTAGATTTTCATTGCCTTATAAAATGTAAAACATTAATCGTTTATAAAAAAAGAATGTAGATATTTTTCTACAATGAACATCAATTATCACTTATTCAGTAGTCGAAAAATACGACGTTTTCGGCGTCTTTTGTTGCTAATCCTTATTTCATAATATTTTTGACTCGTTAAGAGTAAAGTCGTCGTTTTCTAATTTATCAAAAGATTTTGCGGATAAAATTCTATGATGTCGGCCATGAAACGCCAAGTGTTAAATAATAGTTATCCATTTAAAGTTGAAATTATTGTCACCTTGTGTAGACTTCTATTATATATTTGTCGAATGTTCTTTTAATGAGTTTCATTGAAGTACAAGATGAATCGTAAAATTAAGGACAAGAAACACAAGATAGCCTTTTATTAAAGGGTTAATGCGAAAATTAGTGTTTTCTCACCCCAAAGTTCCAAACTATATATGATTACGTTTATTTGGAATCGGTCTCTCTTGCTTCAGACATTGTTGCAAACGTTTGAGATTGCTATATCAATGTGTTACATTTTGTTCTTTTCTGTACTGAATACCAACAGTTATGGCTATTATTTTTGGTCATAGTCAGGTGAAATACTTGAAACAGTATATTGATAGGGATGATATTGTGTGCTTATCTTACTCAGGATATGCTATACGGGATTTTACCAACAAGTATTTCCCCCAAACTTCATTTTGAAATTTTAGCCTGTTTTCGCCATTTGCAATGTTTGCGAAACCTTAACACCGCCTGTTCAACTCTATGGCCGTCAACTCTCAAACTCCCCGCAGTGGTAACTTCCCCTTACAGTTTCAGTAATTTGTGTAGCGAAACGAAGTAAATCACTGCGCGGAGGTTGGTCAGTTCTATGGAAAAAGCGATTCCGGTAAGAACTCTGGTCTTGAAGACAGTACTTAGCTGTAGTTAAATACAGAAATATCGTTGTCGTTTCGGATATCGTTGTTATCTCACAACTCCGTCTGTATGCAGGCGCAGGGGACAGTTTCCGAGACTGCCCCCAGAGTCTGGGACCCCGTGCAAGCTTACATTGACCGAAAATAAAAACTTTGCACAGCTAAAATTTTGTTGTTGTACTTTTGGTGTTGCAGGGGTATAGCTTTTTACAAACCACAACCAACTGTTCCACAGAACCAATCATTTGATCTATACAGGCATTTAAAGTCACTCCAAGTCCTGATTTTCCAATGCAAATTTGGCCGAAATTCTACACATTTGAGACCTGCAAAATATTTCCTGCAATGATTTTTCATATAAAACCCCTTTCATGCTAATATTTTATGTGTCCCTCATCTCCTAAGCAGCTGGAAAGTGTCTCCCATCCGTCTGATTTTTCAGCATTTGACATTGAAATACCTCACCCCCAAATTATTCTCAAATTCAGCTCGGCCGAATGCGTTTTCATCCGGCAACTTTCAACTCAGAACATACAAAGCTAGCATCAATGCATTTGAGCCACTGTGATCAGATTTCACATTTCATATACTATACAATATTAAAAAAGAATATGACATCTGTAATTCAAACAATGATTTTAATGCATTTTATTCACGGCTACCCCAAATACTTAGAAAATCGACCGGGACCAAAGTGTGAAACTATCCCCTGCCCCTTAAACGTACATGTTAAAACATTCATAATAAAAGAACACAAAACCCACTCTGAGACATCTTTTTAAATAAATGCTTTAGGCTTTTAGTTCAACTTACATTTTGGCTGTTATAACACGCTTTAATTCTATAAATTGTAAATTGTTTGCATATAGTGGTAGCCTTTTATGAAAACATAAAATATTTGAATTACTAAGTTATTATGGTGATAATACATTATTTAAAGTGTTGTTTTTTTTGTCGATGAAAGTGCGATGATGACTGAGAGAGTATCGGTACCACAAATTCACAAAAGTGAAATGTGCCTTAGGCAGGGTCACATCAAGAAGACGCGGCGGCCTCTCCGAAAAGTATAGAGCAAAGGAGCATGGTTTATAATCCATGACCGCTGAACATGGAATTGCATTAAAGGTTCTTTCTTCGCCGTCATAAGCACACCATTGTTTGGGATGGATCGAATTTTATAATGTGGCAAATAACTGCTATAAAAATTTACATTTATCTCAAGATTAATTGTTTGCAGAGTTAAAGAAGAAAACGGAATAAAACATCGGTTGGTAAATAACAGAGAAGTATCAATTTGAGTATGATAGGGGCCAAAAGTTGCAAAATTTGCTGTATCAAGGTAGAGGTGTGAAATCTATGCAATCATTGTTGTCTGTTTTATAGCAATTATAAGCATGCACTGCGATGATGGCAACAGGAAGTAATCAATAGTTGATACCAAGCCTTTTCCAGAACAACAGTCAAACTTTAAGTTTTATTAATTAAAGTATCACATTGTCTCACTCATTGACTTTAAGGGTAAAGGTATGTCAAAACAATTAGTTCAGTTCGAACAGTTTCCATTCTGTATTAATGAGTCTTAGCATCCTATTAATTATTTAAGTGTATACAAACAACTAATAAATGCATCAATACACAATGTTATTTGAACAAAACACAACTGCATTTTTTTGTAATTTAAATTAATTTATTTCGTACTGTAAGCAAGGAAGGTTTTCATTATAAATGTCGAACCACACTGGCCACCTAGACGTCTTTCTTAAGAATACAGAGCACGTGCAGTTGGTCAGTTAGTTTATCTACCTGGTGTTCTTGTTCACGAATAAAACCTACTTCCGCAATTGAAAATTAGTCGGCTGGTGAATTTCAGCAAACAACGCTTGGACAAATGCCGGATTCATCGTGATGGATTTACTTACTATTAGTTTAGTGATTTTTGCAACTTTTGTGTAGTAAACCCCGGTGACTTGAACAATGAATTGCTTATAAAGTAGTGATCGGATTTTATTTCTGACTTTTTTTACATTGTTAACTTTGAATTGCTGTTTATTTGATATGTATCAATTTGTTGTGTTAAGTGAAATTAAAAGGATATTTTATAAATTGCCCAAGTGTGGTGATGATGTATATTTTGATGGTGAATATATATTCCAAGTTTTAAGGTGATATCTCAAGTAGTTTCTAAGTTATAGGCCAACTGCATATTTTGGTTAACACAAAATTTAAGTGAAAAAAGGGCATAACTTAAACAATGTTGGTAGGCATCTGCGCATATATCATGTTAAATAATTATACAGCACCGGAAGCTAGATCCACCGATGCAATAAAGGGGCTGTTGACTTCAAGTGTCGGATTTCGTCCGTTATTTCGTTACATATTCATATAGCGTAAATAGCGCTTACCTACCGAACCACCGGGTTCTACACCCGGTAGATGTACTTGCTGGAATAGGACCCCGGTCATATACTAACGTGGATTTAAAGATATCGGTTCTAAACAGTGGCTGCTGGTTCGAGATTGATTGGTTATAGATTGGACTCTGGTTAGTTTGGGCGTTTTGTTACATGTTAACATACTAGTACCATACATAGCTCAATGCCGTAAATGTCGTTCCGACCATGGCACTGGTTTCAAGCAAGTGCTTTGGCTATCTAAGACCAGCATTTGCTCGAGTAGGTTGAAGCCTGACCACATACCATCATGGATAGAAAGATATCGAATCAAAAATAGGGTTTGCTCATAAATTAAATACAAACCAAAAAAACACTTTTTTTTTCGCTTGGATGCAATATCCCTAAACGGAGTGCATGGCCGAGCGGTAAGAGCGACAGTCACTGTGCCAAGCTGGCAGTCTGTGGTTCGATTTCTACTCAGACTCGATTTTTTGTTATTTTCTTTGAACATGTTTTTGTACGCATAATATTATGTTATATAATTATACAGCATATATCGACTTTGTTTCGTTCAGTAACAGGGGGTTTCAACCACCGGAAGTTAGATCCATCAGCAGGGGCCAGAGGCTGCGCAAGGTTTGTATGCAACGATGTAATAAGGAGATGTTGTTTCGAGATTTCAAGTGTCCGAATTTGTCGGGGTTTTATTACATGTTCATATAGCGTAATTAGCGATTTGCACTGACTGCCTTACCTAGCGAACCACCAGGTCCTGTACACTTCCTGGAAAGTAGGTGTTTTTGCTAGAGTACGACCCCGGCCATATATAATATTATTCAAAGATATAGAATCAAAAATGGATTTCATTCGGAAATTTAATGCATCAAAAACATTTATTTATTCGCTATGCGCAACCTCTGAAAACACATCGTTATTATCTCTCCTGTATTGTCAAGGATCGAACAGACCGCTGCTCCAGCTCGCCATTCATCCGGTGCACATGTTCACAAAGTTTGTTTGCCTCGATGCAATACGGTGTGTTTTTTCCAAGATTTGAACTTTTCAGGTTTAATTAGATTTTCACAATGCATAAATAGCGCCATGTCGTAGATGTGGTGCCGACCATTGCACTCGGTTTCAAGGAAGTCCTTTGGACTTAAATGAAATGAACGTCAATGCATTTGCTCGAGTAGGTTGCAGCCTGACCAAATACCAGCATCAATGGAAATATATTGGATCAAACATGGCTTTTACTCAGAAGTTAAATTCGTTTTGCACAACTACATTATAAACATATCATTGTTATCTCCCCTGTATTGCAAAGGATCAAACAGACGGCTGCTCCAGCTCGCCATTCATCCGGCGCACATGACCACAACGTTTGTTTGCCTCGATGCAATACAGGGGCTGTTGTTTTTAGCTTTGAACTTTCGTCATTTTTTCAGCTTTTTATTACATATTCACAAAGCATTTATAGCGCAATGCCGTAAATGTCGTGCCGACCAAAGCACTCGGTTTTAAAGAGCGACAGTTACTGAACTTACAAGGACAGTGTTGACTTGACAGTCTGTGGTTCAATTCCCACTCAGATTTCATTTTTTGTTAACTTTCTTTGAAATTGTTTTTTAACAATGTGGAACATTTTAGTTGTTCACCGCAAAATTGGAATAGATCCGGATTACAATTTTAAACTCGAATTCTATTATCGCCGAGCCAAACGTTGAATTCCCACCTCCTATCACAAGTCGTCATTTACCAAATTAGATGCTAGTATTTTGAGACTAGTCCCTTATATTTTCATTTTACGCTTTAGGTTATTTTCTATCGTAGAGACATTGATTAAAAATGGATTGTTTGTTATTACAAACCACTCCAGTCTTTTGTGTGAGCAGTGATCGACATTTGAAACAGGACTTACTAGTTGCCCAAATCTTAAGCAGTGTCTTCTTCTAAAATATCGTCCGAATTTACATTCACGACTAATGTTAAAGTGCAGTGTCTACTTCTAAAATATCGTCCGAATTTACATTCACGACTAATGTTAAAGTAATGTAAGGTGAAAAAAGATTTACTGCTCCGATTTAATTTTTTAAAATTCAATGGCCAACTTTCATGATAGTAAACCCAGATAGTTCGAAGAGGAGATTTGCCACGGATGTCTTGTTATACCGGTAAGTAGTCTTTTATTAACCCACATTGCTTTTTAGTATTACTTGCTTTATTTCAACATTAATTTTCATAATAAGATAGCTTTGTGGCATTTCACTTGAACAAATGAAATTGTCTTAAACAGTTGTACTCATTATACCTCACGGTTTCTTTTCGAGATTATAAGCTAGGCTAGACTACGTTATCTGAATAAATCATATCTAAACCGAAATAAAATCCCGTGTAGATTGTCCACAACTGAACTTTAAAGATCCAACGTGTAAGTAATGTTGCTAACTCTAACGAAAACAAATCAGGACGTTCAGTTTGCAGTTTAAAAATTTATGGCGTGTTTTTATTACGGTGGATAAACAACTTGTTTACCTTTGATTTCGATGACAAATATACCATTTTATCGTTAATCTGACCGAAATAAATACCATGTATTTAATTCTAGAGATTATTCAGACACTTTGCTACTTATTTTACTGCATAGTGGAAGCTGTCATTAGAATATTTGTGCCGGTGAAGAAAAAAAGTTTAGCTGGAAAATTGGTGCTTATAACCGGTGCTGGACACGGTATTGGACGGCAATTGGCTTTGCATTTTCATGCTGTAGGCGCTCGTCTGGTGCTATGGGATATAAATAAGGCAAGTATTTTATTGACCTAAGTCAGTGTTTGGGAAAATTTAAACAAGTTAGCTTTCAGTTACAGTTTTCATTAAATTTAAACAAGTTAGCTTTCAGTTACAGTTTTCATTAAATGTACCTAGAGTATTTTAAATTATAATTTATAGCTTTTGTGTTTTTCTCTTCGCTATGTGTGCCGTAAACATTAATTTTGACCGATAGAAGAATCTTGGAGTGAATAACTTTATAATTTTTATGAAAAATTTTAATAAATATTATATATTCCTAATTTTGATTGAGCATTACAGACTTCCCGAAAGTTGCCAGACCAGCTCAGACTTCCGGAAAGTTGCCAAACCGACGGACCTGTCTCAGTGTCTGGTATAATTTGAGCCGGTCCAACATGATGTTGTATGTTACCAGACCGAGTGTCATACAAAATTTGAACTGCTAATTACTTTTAAACATGTTTCGGTCAGACAGAATTTGTAACACAATCAACGCTAGTTATCCAAAAGAAATATTAGTCCAGATTATCTCAGAAACCTCTGTTCCGTTGAAAGTCCATATGTATACAGTTGAATATTGGTCATTATAAGTCTTCTGGAAAAGAACCTGGTATTTTCTGCAAGATTTAAGGTTTAAAAAGTTGTGCAAAAGTAACAGAGAAAAACAAAATGAAATAAATAAGAGATAAAAAACTGTAGAAACGTGTAACCTCATTATTATTTTACAGAACTTACCTAATTTTGACTGCATAATACCAATTTCTTATCAATCAGTTATCCAAATTTGTTAATGCAGAGGTTGCTGGAATGAAAATATTTGGAAAAATGAACATCGGAACACTGAAAACAGTTGATTCCAGAAATTAGAGCGATATAGCCTAATACGGTTTTTGGAACATAGCTGAACAGATGCGTTTGTCAACAGGCTAGATTATTGTTGACTTTGTTTTCACAATGCCTTTGTATCTCCTGCTGTAATTAAGTGTCTCATTCTACATTGTCTTGAAATTTCTCATTGTTAACATTATAACTTTGCATCTCTTATATTTTACACAGCCGTGATATCTCTGTTTACACATTTTCTTGGAAGATTTATTTCTCATTGTTGCCTTGGTATATATGTTATAGCGTGAACAGTGCCGCAGTATCTCTTAATTTTCAAAAGATTTCAGTGTGAACGTGAAACATTCGTGTTGAGATGGTTCATTTTTATTTGCCTTAAATTAAACTTTAAGCAACTTTGTACTGTTTTAAAGGAAAGAGCGCACAGTGTGGCATCAGAAATCCAAGAAAATGGAGGAACTGCAACGTCTTATGTATGCGACGTCAGCAAAATTGATGACATCAAAGCGTCAGCGGATAAGGTACGAAGGGAAGTAGGAGATATCGATGTGCTAGTGAACAACGCTGGTATCTTACATGGAGGTTCGATTCTGGCGTTGACAGAAGAGGACATCAGAAAAACTTTTGATATAAACATCTTGGCCTACTTCTGGGTAAGATATTACTCGGGTCGTTAGTTAAAATATTCAACGGCTCTTTAAGTCTTAAGTAGACCACATGCTGGTTATGTTATAGCAGATCCTATTTCCTAATTTAAATAGCACATCCGTCCAACGTGCTCAGTGAGTAAAAGTTGGAACTGACAATGGACTAAGATATTGGCAAGCTTGCTGTAAATAGTTTTATAGCATTCCCACTTCTGTCATAATTTGCTAAATTTGTCCGTTTGTGATTTTTTACAACATCATTATACATGTAGCGTTTCGATATATTTTTTTGTTAATATGGCTCACGTGATCGAGTTATTTAGATGAACTAGCCAAATGTGTAGTGCTTTGAATTTTTGAAAAAAAAGTCTGACCATTCCTCGAGTTACTTGTTTGGCCGCACTAAGTGATTTAGATGGTAGCACATCTGGCGCCTCCACTTTCCCCTGTTGTCAGATTTTATAGTTTGAATTTAATGTCAACATCAAAGAAAAAATATAAATACAATAAACCAGAGTGCACTAACACAGTAACTGTGTGGTTTTCTCAGAAAGACCGAAACGCTCATGACTGAACACATTGAAAAATTTTGATTTTTTTTTGTGGGGGGGGGGGGGGGGGAGTTGTTTCATGGGGCGCACATACTGAGTTGCGCTTCATAAAATAAGCCCCCACTCCTTAACATGAGATGCTTTGTCCTTTGTGTCACCTTTGTCAGATACAAAAATAAAATTAAGAACGAATTGTTGATGTTTAAGAAATTAATATTAATTAAACTTTGGGGGAACGAATTTTTTCTATAATACTAATACTGAATGACTACGAATTTTGTCATATTTTGTCTTTTTCTAGACATGTCGCCAGTTTTTACCACAGATGATCAATAAAAACTCTGGACATATTGTCAACGTGGCATCAATGGCCGCCAAAAGGGGCGTGGCATACCTCACAGATTATGCGTAAGACACCATACCCTTACACTATCTTTTTAATATGTTTACATATCACGCGAACACAGCAGTTTCACGTTCACCTTCACCTGTCCCAGGGCGGATGCCGTTGGTGCGCTACAGATGACCTGTCAATCAGTCCTCTCCGTCCATCCCTGTCCTTCGCATATTTGACCGCCGCTCTCGGCTTCAGTCCTGTCCATTCTGTGATGTTGTCTTCCCATCTCTTCTTCTTTCTTCCTCTCTTTCTTCCTCCTCTGACTGTTCTTTGGAGCACTGTCTTCACAGCAGTTTAAGATACTTAATATACAACTTTGCGTTCGACATAATAATGAGGACTGAAGGTTATACAACTGAGCATGGTTACCAGTCTCAAATATCAGGCATCTGATTGGCTGAAATGGCTACCTGTCGCCATTTCAGCCTTTCAGATGCTTGAGCTTTGAGACTGGTTTCCATGCACAGTTTAATGTCCTTGGGCAGAGGTTACGCTGTATATCGGTAAACTCCCATCGTTGTATCATTTTAGGGATTCTGGTACATGTACTTGGAAAAAAGCAGGAAGTTTGTGCGATTGCTTTGCACAGTCAGATAATTTATTTAAGACCAGTAAGTTATATAGTTTGTTCTTTAAAGTAATGTGGATAGTAGATGCAACATACACGACGATGACATTTAATGCAGCTCTAGTCAGCCAATCAGATGCTTGAGATTTGAGACTGGTTTGCAGAGTTAGTTTAATTGTCTTTGGCACCGAAATATTGCTTACATAAATACACAATGTTCATTACAATAATTAGTTTAGATTAATGAATTGCTCTTATTTCACTGAAATAATGCATGTGGTATATTTTAGAGCGACAAAGCACGCTGTGGAAGGTTTCACGGAGGCCTTAATGGACGAGATGCGGAGGGAAGGATATGACGGAATCCGCTTCACTTGTGTATATCCTATGTTTGTTGATACTGGCATGACCAAATTTGCCCATGACAGGTACCTGAAGCTTGTCTATTTCCGGGCTTTTATGGTCAAGTTATCTAATGGCGTACCCTTTTTCGAAAATGTTCAAAAGTTTTTTCATTTATCAAGCTTTTTCTTTTAGAAATTAGTGGTTAAATAAAGGGCCAGAGAATTCTATTACTGTGATTTCTTCTAGTTTCACGGTTAACAGATTACAAAAGTTTGAGAGCTAGACATGTTTTGAAATTATGTGTGTGGTATTAAGTCGTCACTCTTTGTGTCTTAGTTATCGAATAACTAATGTATATATGTGTTCGCATAGATGTTTAATTAAGCTCTATACGCCTTTCCAATATGAGTTTTTTCGGTTACCTCCCCTGTCCAGTCACGTGACTCCTATACGGGAAAAATTATCGCTCACTATATTAATGTGTTTGCAGGTTGAGTAAGATCCTCAGCCCGGAGGAGGTGGCTTCAGCCGTAATTGATGCAGTACAACGTAACCAGACCACTTGTTATGTACCCGCAAACTTGGATATTTTCGTCAGAATCGGGAAGTATGTATCTATGGGTTGCAAATCAAACTTTTCTATAACAGTTCTGCAGGTAGCATGCGTTGGCGATACTCTCCTATTTTGGTTAAAATTATTAAGGATTTATCTGTATATGGAATAATCTTTATATTTCTATTAGCTTACTGGCTGAAAAAAGTTCGGGTCATGTAAACCGCAGACTGGCCATGCCGAGGACTGTACATACTGGTCTGTCCGTTTTGGTACCCTCTGACACTGGTTCCCTACATGGTCCGTCCGCTGAGATACCCTCACTGGTTCGTTGTTTTACCTTCACTGGTTCTCTACTTGATTCGTCCTTTGTGGTACCCTCACTGGTTCCCTACCAAGACTAATATGATTTGTCGAATACTTTTAAAATACACTACTCAAAAGTTCTAAGTGCACACTTAATAAATGTTGATTTTCTAAACTATTTCATTGAATCTTTCGAAATATTGTAAATAACAATGAAGAAGTATCAATATCCTATTAACCCACACAAACAAATTTGAATCTGCTTTGGCAATTAAAAAATAAAAACAAGTTAGCTCACTGGTACACAGAAAGCAATCGTCAAATAAACAATCATTGCATCCGCTATCAGTTGTGATCATTTTCTCATCTTTGTATCATCAATATTGATGTAAATCTAAAGGACATGTTGTGGTTTGTCATTCCATTGCAATAAAATAACTTCCTGTAGCTTCGTAATGTTCTGCTGGGCACGATGAGCCAACACACTCTTCTCTGTTTTATCCATGGATGGCAAGGAGAAAATTCTATTTTCCTCACATTGATTTGTGCCAAGGTTTTTGAGTGGTCTAGCGATTTGGAACGATGCGATTCTCTATGAGAGATGTGTAGCAGCCTTTCCGAAAGAAAAAAATGTATTTATTTCGATAAAATAGACTGGTAATTTCGGGCACGTTTTAAATCTTTCTGACGAAATAAACGTGATTTTCGAATAACTCGATTTGAAATTTAATTGATTTCTTTTAATCTAAGTGTTAGAGTTTTAATAAGTGGGCACTTATCAAATGCAATTCTAAAATATTTGTTTTTAAGTTCTTTTACGTAAATATTTAATTACGTTAGTCAGTAACGTCAACGTTCAACGTAAGCAACGTTATCAATCTAGAAAACAAAATTAATTGATTATTTTTTTTATAACGATAAAATATGCAAAATTGAGGCATTTCTTTTGCATTTACGAATACCATTAGGATGTTTTTATAATAAATTTAAAGTTATGCCAGTTAAAAGCATTTTGACGGAACTTTCGTGGTCTTCAGTCGTCAGACGTTCATTAGTTTTAAAATGTCGGTGTGTTTTCTTAGATTGCCCGGTGCTGGTGAACATGTGGAAAACAAAATTGGTTGTAAAAAAGTCAATTTCGATTGCCGCACGGGGATTAAGCATAAATACCGTATGCCGACGTAGATGACGCAATATGTAAAACAAATGCACAGTTTTCAAATAAATATTATTGTTTGATCTTATTTAACATAATGTCAAACTTTCTTTTAATTATGATAATTTTACTTTGAGATATTCAGCATGAAAAAGTGATCTTAGAACTTTCGACAAGTGTATTTTTATTCATATTATTATTTATTATTAAAGTGTTGTTTTGTTTTGTTGTCACGCATGTTATTATCGCACGTCTAGGGCTAATCCCTGTAAAACAAGATTACACTAGGTTGTACACTTTAAAGGCTGAATGTTTAATTTTTCAGTTTGCTGCCTCGTCGATTTATTGAAGACCCGACAGACTTGATGTACCGAGGTATCGATCCTCAGAAGTCCTAACTGATCCAGGCTGCTGAAATAGCATATATATACCTTATTATGTAATTTAGAGGTGGCAACACCTTGTAGTTTGAAAAAGACAGTCAAGATTGCATGGCATTATGATTGCAAGCAACTACAGAGTATTATCGCACACGGTATTGCGGCACATAACGTATCGTCAAAAGTTAATAATGAACTGTTACGCTTTACACTACGGCCATAACTTTACGAAGATTTGAATTTCGAAATTGATCCGTTTGATTTGAAATGTATTGATGAGGAAAAATTATGTACAGTCAGTGTAAGAAGAAAATAAGAAGTAATATGAAGTTTACACGACGGACTTTTTAATGCGTATTGTGTAGCAACACCGTGCGAAAAGAAACGCAAAATACAGGAAAACCGCATGAATGTGTACACATACATTATAATGTCTATGTAGTAACTTTTGTTACATGTGCAGTGTTTCCAGTGATTGTAACAAACCTTAATTAATTGCCATACGATCACCATTTGATTAAAAAAAATTAGTGCCAAATTTCAGTTAATTGTGTCTTCTTCATTTGCTTTTAAAACCAATTAAAACAAAAAAGGTTTCTTGTTTTCGTTTGTTTCTATTTGTTCCAGTCTTATTTCTTTATCACGCTGAAATTGCTGAAACATTGAGTGAATCCACATTTATACACTCGTCCAAAGTTCTAATTGAATACTTGGTGAAATAACTTTTTTAAAATGTACATATTGTATAAACAGCATACAGTATATTCGACAGCATCCATCCTATAGCAACATTCCCAGCTAAATCGAATCGTAAACGACAGAGAAAACGAAGTCCATAAGTAAACAATTACCTCAAAATGACAGTCAAACGAAACTTAATAAAAATGCATATACGATCGAGGGATGCAAATTTTTCAAAGTAACAATGCAAATTACCTCATGTAGATGTAAATTTTTCATTGTTTTAGTATTTTAGCAATAGTTTTATTCGGGCTTTGTTTCATGGATGGTAGAGTTCAAGTTGAATTCTCACTACCCAATTCAGCTACAGAAAAATGGGGTTTCAGTTCACACACATTTTAATACGATGGTAATAGTATACATCGTCCTTTACAAGCAGTGTTAACTTATGTGATTTTCGGACGTGGTCCTGTCCGAACTACTTGTTCCAGCCACTTGGCAGGCCGGAAATTGACTCCACAAGCTCCATATGGTCAGCGCATAAATATAATGTTCAGCGGAAGAAAATTTGCCTTAAAATCCACGCTGGTCCTCTGACCGGGGTCGGCCTTAGTGGTAAATAATTTTAGGCTTGAGAAGTGGATGGAACTCACGTACCCCCGGCTGCGAACCGAGGTCGATGCGATGCACTAATATATACAGCGTCGGTTCCCGGGTTCCGTATACAGTGTAGGTTCCGGTCACTTCTAAGGCCGGAAATAAGGGGCATTGGCTTGAGGCGGACCCTGGCCACATACCCTGCTTTAGTAAGATGATTATTGATTTCGTATGCCTGCACACTAACTTAGTGGGGGCATAAGTGTGTCGCCCTGTCTTTTGACTTGCATATGTGATCAGTATGTGTAGTCATAAGGAAAATATGGTTCCCTGCTGCCATTTTAGCGGAGCTATGGCCCTTGTCTTACTTCAGTAATATTTTTTTTCTTTGTGAACTTCTCTTTGGCTGTCTGGGGGAAGTGTACAGATGATCAGGCATGATAATTTAACCTTCATAAAGAACATTTGATGTGACCGTTTTAAATCGAGTTATAATTCAGGGGTTACCAACTTACTCATTACGAAGCATCAATTTTTAAAATGTGATTTATACACTGAGGTCAGAAAAAAATATTTCGAGACGTACACAGATTCCCACTACATTTTTTTGTATTTAAATACATGAATACTATGAATACATGAATATTACTTTACGGCAAACCAAACTTTTCATTTGAAGACAACTACACAATCATGATTACTGTCACATGTATGATAACAAGTTACTAATGGAATTAGTTATTTTTGTTACAATGAATCATTAAATCACACTGTATACCAAAATTAACTTTTTTTTAGCTCGGCTATTCGAAGAATATGTCGAGCTATTGTACTCACTTGGGCGTCGGCGTCCCGCTTTGGTTAAAGTTTGCGTGCAACCTACCTATACCTTAAAAACTACTATAGCTACAGCTTTGAAACTTGGCACACTTGTTCATCATCATGTCCTGAGTGTGTATGCCAAGAACCATAACTCTAACTTTCATTTTGATCAAATTATGGCCCTTTTTCGACTTAGAATTTCAGGTTAAAGTTTGCGTGCAAGCTACTGTACAAACACATAACTTCAATACTACTTATACTACAGCTTTCAAACTTGGCACACTTGTTCATCATCATCTCCCAAGTGTTTATGCCAAGAACCATAAGTCTAACTTTCATTTTGATCAAATTAAGGCCCGTTTTCGACTTAGAATTTCAGGTTAAAGTTTGCGTGCAAGCTAGTATACAAACCCATAACTTCCATACTACTTATACTACAGCTTTGAAACTTGGCACACTTGTTCATCATCATCTCACAAGTGTGTATGCCAAGAACCATAACTCTAACTTTCATTTTGATCAAATTATGGCCCTTTTTTCGACTAAGAATTTCAGGTTAAAGTTTGCGTGCAAGCTACTGTACAAACACTTAACTTCAATACTACTTAAACAACAGATTTGAAACTTGGCACACTTGTTCATTATCATATCCCGAGTGGGTATTCCAATAACCATACTTCTAACTTTCATTTTGTTTAAATTATGGCCCTTTTTCGACTTTGAATTTTAGGTTAAAGTTTGCGTGCAAGCTAGTTACTTTCATACTTCTTGTACTATAGCTTTGAAACTTTCAACACTTGTTTACTATCATGACCCTGACTATGTATGCCAAGAACCATAACTCTTTCCTTAATTTTAATAAATTATTGCCCTCTTTCAACTTAAAATTTCTGGTTAAAGTTTGCGTGCAAGCTAGTTACTTCCATACTTCTTGTACTATAGCTTTGAAACTTAAGACACTTGTTCACCATCATGACCCTGACTATGTATGCCAAGAACCATAACTCTTTCTTTGATTTTTATCAAATTATTGCCCTTTTTAAACTTAGAAATTAAGGTTAAAGTTTGCGTGCAAGCTGGTGAAACCTCATAATTTTCATTCTATTAAAACTACAACTTTAAAACTTTGTACATGTATACCTTTATTTTATCATACATCAGATTGATGTTCAAAGGCCCATAACTCATCCTTGTTTTTTTCTACTTAATTTTTGCCCTTTTTCACTTAGAAATTAGAATTAAGACTTAGAAATTATGGTTAAAGTTTCAATGTTAGTGTTTTTCATATGTAATGCTATAGAAAAGGTTTAAAACAGATGTACTTAACATACTTTGGTTGAAAGTGTTGAGTGGTTGTGGGGTATACTATACTATACTATACTATACCATACCATACCATACCATACCACACCACACCACACCACACCACACCACACCACACCACACCACACCACACCACACCACACTAAATCTACTGTACTGTACTGCATCCCCCACACCACCAGCCCCCACCACCACCAACAACAACACCAACACCAACAACACTAACATCACCAATAACAACACCACCAAAAACAACATCAACAACACCACCACCACCAACAACAACAACACCACCACCAAAAACAACACCAACAACACAACCAACAATAACACAAATAACAACAACAACACCACCACCAACAACATCAAACAACACCGTCAACAACACCACCACCAACAACACCAACAATAACACCACCACCACCACCAACAACAACACCACCACCACCACCAACAACAACAACAACAGCACCACCACCAACAACAATACCACCACCAACAACACCACCACCAACAACACCGTCAACAACACCACCACCAACAACAACACCAACAACAACATCAACACCAACAATAACAACAACACCAACCACCAACAACACCAACACCAACAATAATACTGACAACAACACCAACAACAAAAACAACAACAACACTACAACCAACAACAACACCAACAACAACAACACCATCACTACCAACACCAACAACAACATCAACAACAGCAACAACACCAACAAAAGCAACCAGCATACCATACTATACTACAACACATCACATCACTATAAGTGGGCAGGGATAGTGGGTTGATGGGTGTGGGATCAGGGGTGTATTTTCTGGGTTGTGTAAACCCTCTAAAAAATCTACAAGAATGAATTAAGTGTAATTTATTGATTCCTTAACTTGGATCAAAAAACTTTTGTTCATGTGTGTGTGTGTTGGGGGTGTCATAAACTCCTGAATCACTCCCCAGTTTAAATGAAGCCCAGTTTAAAATGTGCTTAAATATGTCTGACTTTTCGAATAGTCGAGCGTGCAGTCCTTTCCGACTGGCTCTTGTTATTTCTTCTATTGACAATACTGTTTTTTTATCAATTCATATTCATAGTGATCTTCGTTAGTTGTGGTGTCTGTTGTAGTTTTTTTTTACAATTATTTTAATAATTTCAAATAATATTCTTCTTATTCTTCCTACAAATCGATATAATTTTTCAAGATATTGCTATTTTTCAAGTTCCGCACTTATTTATTTTATTTTTTCTTAACCTTTATTATCTACTTGTATTTACAGTGTTTTTATTTTTAGAAGACACTGTCGAGTATACTGATTTATCACAATCTTTTTGCGTTACTTGATTCATTAGGCAAAGGCCGTCGCTAATGTTTGTCAGAACTCGTGGTCTGACCCTTTTTCTTTCGACTGCTGTTAACTGTATATGCGATAAATGTACTTACGAGTTCTTGAATTCACTCGTATTTTAATGAAATAAAATATATTTAAACAAAAAAAAGGTTTGTCAACAGCTTGAAACAGCTAATGCAAAAGTGAGAAACTAAACGATGACATTTTTATCGAACCCGCTTGCAGTGTTCTCGACTGAATTGTCACATTGGCGACTCGGTGTATGTGCGTCCGTTGGTGCGTGCGTGCGTCCGATCCGAACTTTAACATGCATTGAGCTATCTTGTTTACAATTGGCATAAATGTTAACCTCAATGAGACTCGCATTCAATTACCGGGTCCCCACCTTAAAGTTCAATGTCACAGTAAGGGGTCAAAGCTCATGTGAAAGCTTGTCCGGCCCATAACTTATACATGCATTGAGCAATCTTGTTTATGTTTGGCATGAATGTTAACCTCATTGAGACGGAATGTCGCGCGAAAACTCCAGGTTTCCATATTAAAGGTCAGGATCACAGTAAGGGGGCAAAGGTCATGTGAAGGCTTGTCCGGCCGATTAATTCAATATGCATCAAGCAATCTTGTTTGTATTTGGCATAAATGTTAACCTCAGTGAGACAGTGTGTCGTGCGCGAACCCCGGGTTCCCATCCCAAAGGTCAAGGTCACAGTTAGGGGTCAAAGTTCATGTGAAAGCGGGCTCGACTTGTTGCCAACGGGCATCTAATTAAATTTAAAATCCAATAAAATTAAGTAACATCTGATAAAAAGGTAAAAACATTGATGGCAAGTGGTAAATAGTTAAAAACTATCTGATGTCTTTTTCAGTTGAACAGTGAACTTTCTGGAAAGTAAAATCTTGGTCCTCTTATTGGTGTCATATATTTTTATTGAATACAACTGTGAAGGAGTCTACATTTGTGACGCCGACCGGTAAAGTACGGCATCGTTAATGTTTAATACTGATCTGCAAGTTGCGCAACTCTTGTACACGTGAGGAAAACAACATAACTTTCATTTTTAACAAACTTTCAAAGAAAATGGAATATTTACCTCAGCCACAAGCTAACACTATTGCTACGATGTAAGTTACTTAGAGTCAATGTGTTTAACACTCTATCATTTTCAGACAATATGTCAATAATGTGTGTAACTACCAGTTTTGTCTGGATTTCCCCAGCATGCCCAGGGGTCAGTCCTTGGTCCTTGTCTCTGGCTTATTATATATCATTGACCTGCCACAATCAATCAAGTGTAAAGCCAGACTGTTTGCAGATGACACAATAGTATACCTTACTATCAAATCTGCAACAGATACCCAGACACTACAGCAAGATCTAAACCGGCTAGAGGAATGGGAGAGGGACTGAGCAATGGAGTTTAATGCAGATAAGTATGAAATACTGAGGATTACCCGAAAAAAGAAACCCATAATCTATCCGTACAAGCTCCATAATGTTGAGCTGAAAACTACATCTGCCGCAAAATTCCTAGGTGTTACCATATCAAAAGATCTGAACTGGTCCCAACATATTGAAAACATCTCCGCAAAAGCATCATCAATGTTCATCATCCCTCCGTTTTATTAAACAAAATATTAAAACAAACAATTCTCAAGTTAAAGAGGTAGCATACAACACATATGTTCGCCCACAGTTGGAGTATTGTTCAAGCGTATGGCATCCCTGGCAGAAAAACCTGACCTATAAAATTGAACGAGTACAGAGAGCTGCGGCCAGATACGTCCTAAATGATTATGACTTCCAGAGCAGTGTAACACAAATGCGAAGCATCTTGAAGTGGAACACGCTCGAACAAAGGCGTCTTTACAAAATTTCCATCATCTTTTTCTATAAGATCAGGAGCCAAGCTGTAGCTGTTGACCAGATTTACCTCATCCTTACTACAAACCTCAACTATCTTATTCCTCAGACTCGCACCCAGTACCACGCTAATTCCTACTTCCCTCGAACCATCAGAAACTGGAATTACCTTTCCCCCTACATCAAATCAAGTCCCAGTCTCAACATCTTCGCTGAGAGACTGGCGACAGTTACTTTCTAAATGCTGTAACCTCTGCTTTTAACTGTAACATACTGTTCGTTTTATCTTTTATTTAACAAGCTTAACAGTCTAAATACTGTTCTTTTTTCTCTAACACACTGTTCCCAGACAGCACCTCCCAGTTATAATCAGAAATTGATTGTTGAGGAGTATCCTGTAGATGTAGATGTTGTTCCTGATATTTCACTATTTATAATAGTCTAGTATAATAATAAATTTACAGTATAATACTGTATGTTTCTTTCTGTTTTTTCAGTCTGTGTTGCCAGTGTGGTACTCAGATAGAGCCTAACCCTGCCAACATGTGTGTTGCCTGTCTGCGGTCAGAGGTTGACATTACAGAAGGGATACCAAAACAGGGTGTCCTATATTTCTGCAGGAAATGTGAAAGGTAAGGGTTTTGGCCTATGAGAATTGAGATAAGTGCGAGAGCATGAATTGTCTTAAGACACCAGGCAAAACACTCTCTTACACTATCAGCTCATTACATTCACCTCTGTCATTATTTGTCAGCATTTTGTCTCAATCCACAGTGGAATGCTCTGAAACTGGTACACCAGTTAGAGTAAGCTATTGAAATCCCTGAATTTAAAATGTGTTCCATACCATCCATACACATTATGAACACAGTAAACTATAGATTCAATTTTTAAGTGAAAATAATTGTAGTTGATAATGGACTAATAAAATGAATCTTAATGCCCCGTACATGAAGCATACATGCTACTGCTGTGTGTGTGCTGTATACTGAGTAAGAAATGCATTAAAAAAGTTATGTACAATGTTACTTTTTTCCATGGTACTTAGCTCAATTAATGATATGTTGAGATTAGGCAGGTCAATGTGCTATGTATGTATCCAGGTATCAGCAGCCACCAGACCACTGGATCGCAGCCTCCCTGGAGTCCAGAGAACTTCTCTCCATCTGTCTCAAGAGAATCAAGGGACTTAATAAAGTAAACGTTTACCATCCTTAAACCACAGAGTTACAGTGCCCTCCAAAAGTTATCAAACAACAAGCTGTTAAAAAGACACAAGCTTTACCCTCTTTCAGTGATATTATAACAAATCCTCTGAAAATGACAAATGGCTAAAAATGATATTTTAACAACATTTATATTTCAATAATGCATAAATATCAAAAAAGCATTTTGTCAACAGACATACTTTTTAAGGGTGCTGTATTTACTCTGTTTGTTAATTTTGCTAAACTCTAAACAGTATTAATTTTATATTAAACGTTTCTAGAAAATTAAAGATTTTGTTTACTGTACATGGAGATATTGTCTAAACAAACTAATTTAATTTAGCTGTTGCATCAACCAAGTATTTACAAGCTTTTATCAAATGCCAATGTTGTATGCAGTGTAATACAGCTATCTTATATTTTTGTAAACATGATATTTAACCAAGCTTTATTGCTATAGTACATTCACATGTTTACAAGTTCACCGTTACCAACATCATTTCTAAGACAGTTAACCCTTTCCTCCATAGACACATCTTTATTGCGTGGGCAAATAGTTTAGATCCAGATCCATGCTGTCTGATCAGAATCTGCAATCAGTCGCATTTTGGTCAGAAATAACCTAACAAATCATAAAGGGAATAGTTTAGATCCTTATCAGATGGCACGAATGTGCTGGCTGATCTGGATCTAAACTGTTCGCCCACGCAATACAGGTGTGTCTATGGTGGAAAGGGTTGATATACATGTAATACTATGTGATGACTGTAAACACATAAAGTGTCATTTGTAAATGAAGTCAGATTATGAGAATAATAAGAACAGAAACAAATTTTGATAAAACCAGCCTTATGTTAGCCTGGCACACACTTTTTGTCTTGATTATTACATTGAATTATAAAAAGAATTGACATAGTCTTATCATACAAAAATTACTCCTTATCAGGGATATTTGTAATAAAGCTTTCTCAATAAAAGTATCCCTTAACTTGTAAAATTTTCTTCTGTTTGCTGATCTACTTGGTTACACTGTTGTTTATATTGTCAGGTGAGGTTGGTAGATGCCGGGTTTGTCTGGACAGAACCTCACTCAATGAGGATCAAGGTTAAGCTTACCATACAGAAAGAGGTGAGTGACTGGTTACCTGGCCATAGAGGTACAGGTAAGATTTAGTTACCTTATTTTGCAGCAAGTGGTGAGTGATTTGTTACCTGGCCATAGAGGTACAGGTAAGATTTAGTTACCTTACCTTGCAGCAAGTGGTGAGTGACTTGTTACCTGGCCATAGAGGTAACTAACCTGACCATACAGAAAGTGGTGATTGACCAAAGAATACAGCAAATGATGAGCGACAAAGGCAGCTGTCAAATTGAATTCAGTAAGAGCTAACCAGTTAGCTGACAATATAGAGGTATGGTTGAGTAACTAGTTATCCATGCTGTCTGATCTGGATGTATACTGGTTACCTCTTCGTCAGAAAAAACAACAACAAATGCAGCTAAGAGTGAACAGTGTAGATCCTGGTCAGATGGTACAGATGTCCCAGCTGATCTGGATCTACACTGTTGGCACATGTGATTTAAGGGGCATCTATGGAGGAAAGGGTTTTTAAATTCACAGTACCGGTATATTCACTGATGTTCCAAATTTGCACTCTAACATCTATGTCAAAATCGCAAATGTAGTAAGAAATCCACAAATATAAGAAGGCATACAATATAGTTAAAGGGACTTTATGAACATATAAAAGCACAATTCATTACTAAACTATTTTAAGCCATTTGTTGTTCAGTCCAGTTTATTTTATTGATTATGGTTCGGGTATTGATACATGTTGAAGTTTTGGCTCACTGTATTGATATGTTACACTTTAGGTAATGAATGGGGCAGTGTTACAGCAGGTGTTTGTGGTAGAGTTCACGGTACAGAACTTCCAGTGTGATGACTGTCACAGAGTGGAGGCCAAGGATTTCTGGAGGGCTGTCGTACAGATCAGACAAAAAGTAAGTGATAGCAAAAGTTACATGTACTTGTATTTCGAAAATGTATATGAGATGAATGAAAACTGACTGTGCTCAATAGGGTTGGAATGAATGACTGTGCTCAATAGGGTTGGAATGAATTAGAGCTTTTCAAACTTCTTTGCAAGGAAACTAGGGCTGGGAACAAACTATACTCAAACAAAAGCCTCTTTGCAGTGAAAGCAATAACCTGTCTTTATTATATAGTTCACTTCTATTGAGTATATAGTTTTGATAACATACAGACTTATTAGGTTTTCATAACCTTTTACTGCTTGGAAGTTGGATTTGTTTTTTATGGTATCTGCGAACAGTTTAGATCCAGATAAGCTGTGTCATCTATCTGACATGGATCTACACTGTTTATTAGATTGCTTCTTTTATTAGTTGCTAAACATCTTTTAAATATGATAACAGATATTAGATTACAGTAATGAAATATGTCCTCCACTCCCAAATCTCCAGCTCCTGGTTGTAAGTTTGAAATAACTGCGCCACCTTGATATTATTGGTTCTATACTTGTATGACATCACAGTTGGTGGTGAGATGCAAGGACCAATGAAAGATGGAATACCCAAAGCCCTTGGAGTCGTTTTGCCAGAACTTGAAGTCTTTGTTTATATCTGCATTACTTATTGGATACAGGAACTTGTGGATTTCCATTTGAAGAAATATTATTATCAAACCAGGTCGAAACATTTTTTAAGAGATAACAGGAAATCTACTGTCATTAGCTAATCACTTGTCTAAATTTACAGCCATGGATGGTGTAATAGTACTATAATGTGAGTTACTAGAAGTGGCAGTTATCTCGTGAAAGCCATGGAAAAAGTGAAACCCCCCCTATTAACCCTTTCGTTGATGTATACGCATTTTTACGCATGTGCGACCAGTGTAGATCCAGATCAGCCGGCACATCCGTTCCGACTGATCAGGATCTGCACTGGGTCGCATTTTGGTCAGAAATAACCTAATGAATCAAAAAGCAAACAGTTTAGATCCTGATCAGACGGCACGGATGTGCCGGCTGATCTGGATCTAAACTGTTCCCCCTAGCAATAAAGGTGTATCTATACAGGAAAGGGTTAAGATAACTATTACGATAGGGCAATTGGTCTTAATGTTTGGCTAGACTTCCTTTTGGGATGGAATATAGTGCGAATCTGTAAATTGAAACAGTGAAAGTTGTGGAATATAGTGCAGAACAGTGAAATGTTGGCCTGAATACAGTGTTGGTCATAATTTCAGGGTGGTCATTATAAGGGGTTTTACTGTATTTCAGACTGACCATAAGAAGACCTTCTTCTATCTGGAGCAACTGATACTGAAACATAAAGCTCACTGGAACACAATCAACATCAAGCCAGCTCATGGTATGTGATATGTGCAGTCTTTTGTGAAGGGATTTTACTTCTTGTGTACACTAATAAATAGGGATCTAGCACATTTTTACTGGCAGTGTTTGACTTTGACCTACAGTACCTTGACCGTATTAAAGGAAAGTGTCTCTGTCAGTATTTATCTCTGGTATACAGTACATTGATTGTATACTCGAACTCTTTATTATATAAGCGTCTCTATTATCGACGTTAATTAGTTTTGTAGTCGTGCTTTTCCATATTTGATAGCATTCACCTAGATATGCCGAATTCTGTCATTTCTTGTTACATATTACGTTGTTATTTTAGTTATTTTCACCAAAATACAGATGTAACGAACTAATATTTAACTGCATAATTTTGATTATTTTTACAAGTATGTCGATAATACAGCATTCCAGGCTTTATGCAATGCGTGTTACTGTTACTGTTTACCTCTGGTATACAGTACCAGGATTGTATTGATGAAGAGTTACTGGCAGTTTTACCTCTGGTCTACAGTGTGATTTTTATGCACAAGGTGTGTTACTGTCAGTAATTCAGTGTTAGCTTATTGACCGGTCAACTGAGTATTGACCGGGCTGGTGGTCAATGCAGGTCAACAATGGTCATTACTGGTCAATTCAATTATATTCACAACAAAACTGTCCAAAATGTTCTTAGAATCATGTAAAATCCTTTAGGCCCTTACTGTAGCCCCTGTAAGGGCCTAAATGATACATTATTTATGGCTTAATATTGGATAATCCTTAAATAAACACAACATATTAATTGGTGTGTTCAATAAACAATAGAAGTGCAATTCATCACAACTCAGTCTCCAAACCATCCACTGTCATACACAAGTGTCAATTGGTTGTGATTCCTAGTGCTTAAAGTTGTGAATTTCAAAGTGAAATAGGTAAAATTAGCACATAAACAGGGCACTTAAAAGATCCAGGGACGATTCTGGAATTGGAGAGTCATCGGTATTTTGCACTATCCTCCAAGAAAAAACCTTAAATGATTAGCACTCTTCTGGAAATACTGACTCAGTATTTACCCCTTGTAAACATTTCTAGGATTTATTATAAAAATCCTTATTGGTAGAATTTACCTCCAGTGTATAGTATCAGGAATGTAGTCCAGACTTCCAGAAAATAGCCGGACCGTCGGACCTGTCCGGTAAAATTTGGACTGGTCTGATGGGATTTCCAATGTTGTAGGACTGAGTGTCCGGCAAAAATTATTCTGCATATTCCAATTTTACTCGCTAAATTACAATTTTACTCGCTGTTTTGATGCGAGACTGTTCCGAAGGAAATGAGTGAGGATATCAGAATGAAATATTTTACGTATTCGTCATCATGACAATTTGTACCACTGAAAAAAAAACGAAAACTCCCTTAATACTGTGTTTTGCTTATTTAATGTGTTAAATGTTTCGGTCAGACAGAATTTGTTTCGATCAGACAGATTTTCACATCTTGTCTGACCACATGTCTGACACTTTTTCAACTTTTGGGAAGTCTGGTAGTCTAAAGTGATGTTACTGAACATGTTTACATATGTAATCAGTACCAGCATTGTACCAAGTAAGGGTGTTTCTGACATTATTTACCTCTGGTATACAGTACTATGGTTGTGTTCACAAGGTTTGTCACTGGCAGTATTTACCTGAGGTATGCAGTTCCAAGATCGCATTACACATTGAAGCTACTGGCTATATTAGAATCTGGTATGCACTGCCAGGATTGTTTTGAAGATGGGTATTTATTACAGTAAAACTTCTAATTCCAGTATATTTATGAGCAGCCAGTACCAGGATACCTCTGACAGAAGATAGGAGACTTGAGATCTAAGACCTAGTCTCCGGGTTATAAACGTGAGCTTAGAAACCAGTCTTAAATCTCAAGCATCTGATTGGCTGAAATGGTGACCAGTTGCCATTTCAGACAATCAGATGCTTGAGATTTGAGAATGGTTTCCATCTCTGTTTTATAACCTTCAGCCCTAACGTAGCAAATTAATTCTCTGTGGTGGTCTGATTGAAGACACTTCTTGTTTTAATTCACTTAATTGTTTAATAGATTATTCTGGCGAGCAATTTGAACAATTAATCCAATATCCATGGTTACGACCAATAACTGTATATATCGGCCAGATAATCCATAGTTATTGGTCCGATAACCATAGATATTGCCCTTACATCTATGGTTTTCACAAATAACCATAGATACTAGGCGGTAACCCTAGTTATCTTCATTAACTATGGTTATCGGGCTGATATCTATAGTAATTGGTTGATAACCATGGATATCGGAATTTGTGCAGTTCGCTTGCCATAGATGGTTTCTCCAATAATTGATGAAATTCATATTGTTTTTCAGATGGTTTGGACTTTTTGTTTTTCAGATGGTTTGGACTTTTTGTTTTTCAGATGGTTTGGACTTTTTGTTTTTCAGATGGTTTGGACTTTTACTATTCTAAGAAAGATGATGCTAAGAAGATGGTGGAGTTCCTGAGTTCTGTAGTGCCTTGCAAGTATGTCAGTTACATACACATGTTCTGTGAAACCTGTCATATACACCCAAGAAATATTTGTTTAAGGATTGAATCAACATTTGGTGTTGTTCATTCTTGTATAGTAAAAACATTTGGGTTGTTTCAAGTGTGGAAAGCCCGGAAGAGTTTGTGTGCTTTAAACAATTATTAAATATCGATTTAGTCACAATTAAATACTATAATTTTTATTGAAATTATGAGAAAAATTTGTGATATTACAGCTTTTTTGAATGACTTATTTGGATAACAGCACACTTTTTACAGCAACTGATGGCAAAAAAGTGTGCCTATCCACATCACAAGTAATAAAACATTGTTATCAGGGCTTTTCATCCTTACATAACAGAGGCCTATAAACATTGTTATCAATTCTAAAACAATTTACCTTTCGAAATTGAGCTTGAATATATTTGAACACATCACATAAGGAAATATGCATTTACTAATAAAACGTCTAAATAGATTTGTAGTGTAGATCCTGATCAGACAGCTCAGCTGTGCCATATGATCTGGATCTACACTGGTTCCCCTTGTCATGAAAGTATATTCACGGAATAAACTGTCAAAAGAAAACATGAGAACTAAAATTTTAGGAATATAACAAAATTAATCATGTCAAAAAATATTTCGTTAACATTCTTAAATCCATCTGTTTGTTTGCAGGCATCAGAGTGCCCAGGAGTTGATATCACATGACATTAGAAACAACACATTCAACTACAAACATACCTTCTCTGTGT
The DNA here is from genome assembly GCA_038501625.1 of Corbicula japonica. Taxonomy (NCBI): domain Eukaryota; kingdom Metazoa; phylum Mollusca; class Bivalvia; order Venerida; family Cyrenidae; genus Corbicula; species Corbicula japonica. The sequence goes on from JAZAYU010000054.1 coordinate 1,506,710, forward strand.
CTATAGTACCAGTCTGTAAGGTAAACCAGATTTGTTTTGTCTTCAATATACCAGACAACCATTATAGTGATATAGAGAATATTTGTTTGTAGAGCTCCAGAGTTTGTATGAGTTTGTATTTTCACGAGTGGCAAAGCATGAAAAAAAACAGGAAATGATATTTCACTGTTTTAAAACAGTAATAACACTTTTGTTTCACTAAGATAATTCTATTATTCACTGGACACCATTAAATAAAATTGTTTTCTTCAAATACATTGAAGACTTTATACCAAGTGCAGCTTAATTTACTGAGTTGGTACATGTATATCATTTGAGTTGAAAATAAGTAGCTATCTAGTGAAGGATTGATGGTTCTACCAAGGTTAGGTGTTAACCTCAAGAAGAAATACCCTAAGAGGCACTTACCAGAAACGGCTGGATGATTGCCACATCATGCTTTGCTGTTGTAACACAAATGCTTAAGACTTCTGTCTTGTTTAGAATTACATGTATTTCAAATACATTTAAAACTGGTCACAGATGTACCAAGTTCTTCCTGGTTTTATTTTCTTGGTTTACTTGTCGAATAGCAAGCCAGTAGGTAGCTAGTAGAAGCCTGATGGCTCTCCCCAGGTTAGGACCTGGGCCCAAGGTTATAAAACTGAGCATGGAAACCAGTCTCAAATCACAAGCTTGAGATTTGAGACTGGTTTCCAATCTCAGTTATATAACCTTCAACCCTGGTGTCCACGTAGAGGAGGCACTTACATGTATTACCAGAATGACTGAATGTTGATCACACTAAATGCAAAGTTAGCTGTGCTGTTGCTATAATTACGTCAATGCTTTAGACTATTTATTACACACTTCAGATATTGTAGTGTGATTTAAATTACCTGAACTGTTAAAATAAACAAATATTATTGTACAGTGATAAATTGAGCTGCATGTCTTCAAACTGTGTATTAGGTAACTTGACTGTTGACATTATGTCTTTGATTAACAGCATAAAAATGAGTTTAATCGCGTTTTACCAGCTTGCATTTTGCTGAAATAAACGAAAAATGAATTCAGAGTATTTAACAAAGCTTAAAAGTACTTTTGCAGTAAAATAATGTATAATTGTTTATTCTTACAAAAATTTAGCAGTTTATTCTTACAAATAGTTAGCAAAAACTGATAATGTCAAAATTACTAGCGCACACACATTGTCTTTTGTCAGTGCCAGTGTGATTACATTTTTTTTGATACATGTAACTGTTAGATATTTCTGTTTTCTTTGATACAACAGGACAACGTAGTTTGTCTGCCCCAGAAGTTGGCTGCTCAGTTGGGCAACATCAGTCCAATATGTGTGTGCATTAAAGTTACTACAACAGTACATCTGATAGACCCCAACACCCTGCAAGGTACAGTGACCCTTTATTACATTCTCTTCATTATACCCCCACAAACGAAGTTTGAGGGGGTATATAGGAGTGAGCTTGTCGGTCGGTCTGTCGGTCGGTCGGTCGGATTCTTCGTTTCCAGATGATAACTCATGAAAGGCTTGACAGAATTAAATAATTTTTGGTACACAGGTATATCGTCATAAGATACAGGTCAAGTTCGATTTTGGGGCTGGTGGGATCAGTGTCAAGGTCACTGTTACTAAAAATAGAAAAATGGTTTCCGAATGATAACTCATGAAACACTTCACAGATTTAATCCTTGTTTGGTAAATAGATGTAACATCACAAGATACAGGTCAAGTTCGACTTTGGGGCTGGTGGGGTCAATGTCAAGGTCAGTATTACTAAAAATAGAAAAAGGGTTTCCAGATAATAACTCATGAAAAACTTCACAGATTAAATCCTTTTTGGTACATATATGTAATATCAGAAGATACAGGTCGAGTTCGACTTTGGGGCCTGAGGGGTCAGTGTCAAGGTCACTGTAACTTAAAAAAGAAAAATTGTTTCTGGACTATAACTCATGAAATACTTCATAGATTTAATTATGTTTTGGGACACAGATGTAACATAACAAGATAAAGATTAGGTTTGACTTTGGGGCCTGTGGGTTCAAGGTCAAGGTCACTGTTATTTAAACTTCAAAACTTCGTTTCCACTCAGTAACTATAGCTTGGAATGAGATTCTTAAATGAAATTTGGTGTATTGATGGTTTTTGTGAAGATGACTTTTGGGATTCAAGGCCTGTGGGGTCAAGGTCACTGTTACTAAAAATAGAAAATAAACTGTATGCTCAAAAACTTTGGTTCAGCATGAGATATTGTGATGAAAATTGCTATATAGGTAGTGTCTGTGAAGACGAAACTTGGTATTGAAATTGGGCCTGATGGGGTCAAGGTCACTGTTACTAAAAATAGAAAAAATGGTTTCTGGATGATTTCTCATAAACAATGTTTGGCACACAGTTCTTAGATAAAAGTTAGATAAAGGCCACTGTTACTAACATATTTAAACCATTTCTGCTCAATAAATTTAGAAGGAATGAGATATTGTGATGAAACTTGCTGAATATGTGGCTACTGTGAAGACGACACTTTGGATTGAAAGTGGGGCACATTATGCCATTGATTCGAAGCATTCCCAGTTCAATTATCAAGCATACATGTGGGGGTATTTAATCACTTTCAGTGATAATTCTAGTTTTATTTGATTCTAAATATTTCTAACAGCAGAATTTTATCAATACAGATGACTTCCAGACAACATCTTCATTGATATTCCAAAAACCTACTGTAAATCAACAAATATCTGACTAATTAATTTTTTCTATATCTGTGGATGGCACTGAAGCGCTAAAATTAATTTGTGCGACTATGTCTGCAGGATTATGAAAGAAGTTTCAGAAAAAAGAAAAAACATAAAAATAAATATTCCAGAATCTGTCCTACATTGCCAAAATGTTAAAATGTGTGTGTGGGAATATTAATTGGTTTACACAATCTGTATTGGGGCAAGTGTATATTATTTTAGATAACCCAAATTTTGGATATTTTTTTCAGTGTACTAAAAGAAATTTATTCATAAATGCATAATTTGTTATGCATTATTTATTTCTACAGTAAAAACTCCCTATTCCATATCCTCTTTAATCCAGTATCCTCCAAAAACCACAAAATTTTTACAGTCCCGAATTTTTATCCCCCCTAAGGGAGGCATATAGTAATCGGACCGTCCGTCCGTCCGAAATAATCTTGTCCTCGCTTCTTCTCCAAAACCAGAGGGATTTCTTTGAAACTTCACAGGAGTGTTTGTCATCAAGCCTAGTTGTGCATATCATTAGGAATTTCTGCTCGGATTATTTTTGGCTGAGGTATGGCCCTTTTTAGCAAAATCTTGTCCTCGCTATTTCTCCAAAACCGCTTGAGGGATTTCATTGAAACTTCACAGGAGTGTTTGTCACCAAGCCTAGTTGTGCATATCCTAAGGAATTTCTGATCAAATTATTTTTGGCAGAGTTATGGGCCTTTTTACCTAACCCTAACCCTAAACCCTGACCTTAAGGTAAACCGCTTGAGACATTTCATTGAAACTTCACAGGAGTGTTTGTCACCAAGCCTAGTTGTGCATATGGTAAGGAATTTCTGATCGGATTATTTTTTGCAGAGTTATGGGCCTTTTTACCTAACCCTAACCCTAGCCCTCAACCCTAACCCTAACCCTAAGGTAAATTTTGTTAAAGCAATAGAGGTTACATTTTTTGTCCGATTGTCATGAAATTTGGTATGAATATTGATATTGTTGATTTCTACACAAATTATTAAAATCATGTTGTTAAATTGACCAGGGGCTCCACCCTGGGGATTTTAATTTTTTTTTTTAATTCTGTTTTTAACCTTTGATTTTCTACAGTTATCAACCAGATTTTGACACAACCTTTATACCATCTTAAAATTCAATCTTCCTGAACAATTCATTCACTGGTTGTTCAGTGATAAAATTTGAAACAAAAATTTTAGTAGCAGGGTGAAAATTTCAAGTGTCAAAATCCAATATTTCTACCTGTCTTCAGCTATATTTGTGTTTACCAGTTTATTGCTCCAGCTGCTGGACAATGACCTGATGAACTTTGCTGCTTAGATCTGTGTTATGCAGTATAAAGAACTTTGCTCTGGAAGATTTTATAGGGTAAATTTTGTCATTTTATGGATAGTGCCAAATAAACTTTCTTACTTTATAGCACTTTGAAAATCAGGCTTTTCTGAATATGTTATTCACTGTTTGCAAGTAAAACAACAACAAGAGGAACAACAACAACAAATTTGTAGCACATTCTCAAAATGTTAAGACTAAATTTAAGAGAGTCTTAGATGTATACAGTGTATGTACATAAACTGGCAAGTTAAGGCCACACTTATTTAGCTCATCTGAGCCGTAGGCTCAGCGTGAGTTTAGGCTCGATCAGTGTCCGTCGTCCGTCCACACTTTGTTAGTTAACACTCTAGCGGTCACATTTTTGCCTCAATTGTTTTGAAACTTGGTCAGGATGTTTGTTCTAATAATTTCTCGAACGAGTTTGAATATGGGTCATCTGGGTCCAAAAACTAGGTCACTGTTACTAAAAATAGAATTATCTTGTAAACACTCTAGTGGTCACATTTTTGCCTAGATTGTTTTGAAACTTGGTCAGGATGTTTGTCCCAATGATTTCTTGGACGAGTTCGAATATTGGTCATCTGGGTCCTAAAACTAGGTCACTGTTACTAAAAATAGAATTATCTTGTTAACACTCTAGTGGTCACATTTTTGCCTCGATTGTTTTGAAACTTGGTCAGGATGTTTGTCCCAATGATTTCTCAGACGAGTTCGAATATTGGTCATCTGGGTCCAAAAACTAGGTCACTGTTACCAAAAATAGAATTATCTTGTTAACACTTTAGCGGTCACATTTTTGCTCTGATTGTCATGAAACTTGGTCAGGACATATGTACCAGTTATTAATTGGACGAGTTTGAGTATGGGTCACCTGGGGTTAAAAACTAGGTCACTGTTACTGAAAATAGAAAAATCTTGTCCAGGCTGTAAATTTGTTATATCTGATTGGATTTCAAAATAACTTGGCACAAAGGTTCACCATGACAAGACAGTGTGTCAACTACAATACCCATGTCGGTTGGTCCTAGGTCAAGGTCACTGTTACTAAAAATAGAATTTTCTTGTTAACACTCCAGCGGCCACATTTTTGCTCTGATTGTCATGAAACTTGGTCAGGATATCTGTCTAAGTAATTTCTCGGAGGAGTTGGAATATGGGTCATCTGGGTCCAAAAACTAGGTCACTGTTACTAAAAATAGAATTATCTTGTCTTGGTTGTAAATTTGTCATTTCTACTTGGATTTCAAAATAACTTGGCACAAATGTTCACCATGACCATTTCTTTTCCAAGCTGTAGATTTCTTGTTTCTTATTGGATTTTAAAATAACTTGGTGTAAATATCGAGACGTTGGGTCACGTACAACACAACTTTGTTGTACTCAGGTGAGCGATAAAGGGCCATCATGGTCCTCTTGTTCATATTACCCACGTCATATGTAGTAAGGTCCATAACTCTAATAATCATTTTTCCAGGATAATCTCCCCATTAATCTTAGATTTTTATAAAAAAAAAATAATATTTAACTTTATTTAACTATATATTTACTACAGACTTCAAACATATGATCCTTTCATCTTTCACATTATATGCATGCAGTATGCTTTGTCTTCCACAAGCATATTTTTCATTACATATGTTTATTTATTACATATGTATACCTATTCGATTTCAAAGCTGCATTTCGGGGGCATATGTCAATTTCAAGTGACAGCTCTTGTTTCCTTCTTATTTTATTGTAACAAAAACCTCCAAATACGGTAACCTCCGAATTCCAGAAACCGGCCTTAAATTTTCGATTTTATTTGCAAATTGTTCTTTAAAAAAACTCTGAAAACCGGATTTGAGATAATTGCCGTTGATTGTGATCACTTCTAGTTGTCTAGTCAGAGGTTTGTGTATTGTCAGACGCGTCAAACATCAACAGGTTCCGATTAGGACCTTGCATATTATTTAAAAAGCATGAAAAGTATCAAGGTTAATGACTGAGAAAGGTAATTGTTGCATTAACATATGTAGGATTAAGGAGTCAAGTAGACAATTATTAGATAATTGTCTGTAAAATTCGTTGTTTAAACAACTGAAACTTTTTATGATGTAATTTTTAACATAATTGGTTACATTAATATATATTTAATTAATTATAATATCTGTAATTTATCAGTAATGTTAATTTTGTCTGAACCTCCCACTAAATGAAAAAGGATAGGAATATGGGTTAATTCAATACTCATACAGAAGCTGTATTGTAATTGTGAAAATGTATATCAATATGAGTAAATAAATTTAAAATGTTGGATTATATTTCTTTTTTTTCACGATTACGAATCTTTTAAATGTGGCAATGCATACATTAAGGTAAGACTTAGAAACGCAAAAAAACATACTAATAAAAGTTTGTCAAATGTTTTAAATTTGGTGACAAAGGTAAAATCCTCTGTAAACTGGAATCCTCTAAAGCGGATTTTTTTCTTCAGTCCCAAAGGTCACCGGTTTAGGGAGTTTTTACTGTAGTAGGTTTTCATCAAATAAATAAACTAATTGTTGAAAAAAATGTTGGGTTGTTTTGATTGAAGTCTTTACAGCACTATCATATTCAAGTAAATATAACATGATGCATGTAGTTTTGACTACTAGATTCCAGATTTGAAAAAATTCTGTTATCACAAGTATGCACTTTTATAAGTTTAGTAATACAGTCAAACCTGTCTTTAGCAACCACCCAAGGGAGTGACAAAAAGTGGATGCTCTATACAGGTGGCTGTTAAAGACAGGTTAAAATGAGAACAAAATGCTAGTTTAAGACATATTCAAACTGGCTGTTAAGACAGGTGGTTGCTATTCGCAGCTGGCTGCTAAGGCAGGTTTTACTGTACTTCCCTAAAAATGTTAATTTTTTTAGCATCATTTGTATGTGTGTAACCCTTTTTATATAATATGTGTGTCCATACACATGGAATAATTCAAACAACCAGGGGTGGTTACATATTTTAATCAGGTCCATAAGTTCACATCACACAATACGCATCATAAATGTCTACATGCAATGTTGGTACATTTGAGAACTCTTATAACTGTAGAACTTAAGAACTTTAGAACTTGGGTACTGATGTATGCCATCAACACCCGCTCCAACAACACTTCTGCACTCTCTCCCAAGGTCTGTGGGGATGTGATATTAACTTGCTGCTAAATACTAAATATTACAGCACCTAATGTATTAAACTAATTTATCTCCTTTTAAAATGTAAAATAAAGAGGTGCTATAACCGCACTCTAAAAACTTCTCGCGCCAACTGCTCATCATGAGAACTTTACCCCGTGAAGAACATAATTACCAAAAAGAAATGAACAAAAAGATAACTGATCGAAATAGTCTTTGCCACAGCAAATCAATCACATGATCTGTCCTAAAAACTGAAATAGATATATTCAATTAGATAAATATATCAAATAAACACCCCGTCACATACTCCCTCTCATCGGAAAATGGCGTCCCGACATTTAAAGTACGAAAAATAACCTGCAATTCAAAACATTAGACAAGTGAAATATGCAACATTCAAACTGCGCAGGAACTAACCTACAAATGAAATCAATGTTAAGTCATCTATTCAGCTCTGCACCTGAAAATTACTTAGCATTCTAGTTACACAAATAACAAAATCCAACTATAATTTATAACATTACATTTAGATTTCATATTTAAAACAATTCTAAAACCTGTATTCACACACAGTAGTAACAATCACTTAAAATACTTAGACGCATCAAACAGTACTGGCTCTTTACAGGTGTCTGTTGTACTTCTATCTGTCAAACATCCAACAAAATATGATTTAAACCATTCTGGTGGTTTCTTTGGTCTGGTTGATCTCCGCAACTGTGGTTCCTCTGGTGGTCTATCTTGAGGTCGTACCTCTATCTGCCTTGTTCCATCTACTGGCTCCTCTGCCTCACTCTCTCCCTCCTCCTGATGATGACTATCATCATCCTGATCACTATCAGAATTATTATCATCATCTCCATCATCATCATCATCATCATCATCATCATCATCCTGATGACTATCAGAATTATCACTCTGATCATCCTCATCTGTTTCTATGTCAGGCTCATCATCCTCCTCTTCTTCTTCTGTTTCTCTGTCTTCAGAGTTTTCTTCATCCAGAACTCTTTCTTCTGTACAGTGGGCGTCCCCAAGCGTACTAGGAAAATTCATATCTATTATGAAATCCTTTTCAGAGTCTCTGTCTGTGACGTCACATTCATAAGAATTGGCAGAACTTGGATCAGCACCAACATTTGGCCATCGTGTTGCTGTTGAAACAGGCTCTACTACCTCATTACCTAATGCAGAGTCTTTTCCAGTATCTTCAACTGAATCCTTTGTACTCTCTTCTTCCTGCTCTATGTGAACAGGTAACAAGTGATTCCTGTGAAGTAACCTTATCTTTCCATCTGTTGCTTGTACTTCAAACACAGGTATATCTGTGTTGGGTATACCAATTACAGTATAAACTGCCTCTTCAAACTTGTCCACCAGCTTATGAGGTCCTTCAAATGCCAATACTTTGACAAGAACCTTGTCCCCTATTTCCAATTTAGTGGCTTTGGCACTCTTATCGAATTGGGTCTTTTGTTTGGCTCTTGCCCTGTCCGCAAATTGTTTGGCTATCTCCTGTGTTTTCCTCATCTTTTCTTTCAGCTGATTGATGTATTCAATTTGGGACACTTGTCCTGCCTGTTGTGTCTCTTTCTCAAATATCAGGTCCACTGGTAGTATGGGTTTCCTGCCAAACATTAGCTCGAAAGGAGATACACCCGTACTTTCATGGGGTATCGCATTGTACGCATACACCAGGGATTCTATGTGCAATTTCCAATCGTGTTTCTTTTCCTTTTCTAATGTCCCGAGCATTTCAATCAAAGTCCTATTAAACCGCTCTGACATTCCATTGCACATTGGATGGTATATTGTTGTTCTTGTTTTCTGAATTCCAGAGAGCTGACAAAGTTCCTGCATGAGTTGACTTTCAAAATTTGCACCTTGATCAGTGAGTAATTTTGTTGGAAATCCGTATTTCAGAATAAAATTGCGGAAGAAAATTTCAGCAGTTGTTTTTGCAGTCTGATTCTTAGTCGGAAAAGCTTGTGCAAATCTGGTAAAATGATCCACGATTACTAGCACATTGGTGTATCCTCCTTTACAAGCATCCAACTTCAGAAAATCCATGCATACCAACTCAAGTGGGTATGTACTTGTAATGTTTACTAGTGGTGCTTTTGAGTTGGTTGGACTTTTTCTCTGAATACATCTATCACACTTCTTGATCATTTCCTCTACTTGTGCTGATATCTGAGGCCACCAAAATCTTTCCTTCATAATTGCCAAAGTCCTTTCCCGACCTGGATGACCTATATTGTCATGACAACCTTTTAAAACTTGAGATCTATATACTGAAGGAATGACAAGTTGTAATTTTGTTTCCTCTTTTTCTGTTATCTCTCTGTACAGCACTCCTCGTATTAGTTTAAAGTATGGGAAATTCTTGCTCATTGTAGAATGTTTCTTAACTTCAACAATGTCTTTAAACTTTGGTTTCCTTTTCTCTTTGGCTGCAGTTACCCACACCGAGACTATCTCGTCCTCTCTTTGGGCCTTCCTTATCTCTCTAACTTCTATCTGAGAAGTGAGTGTGCCTGGGATTTCTGTCGCTTCCATTATGTCTATCACTGGCATAGATTGTATGAGTGGGCCCTGATAAGTTGAAGAATGACATATGGTCTTGACAACCTCTGATGCAATCTCTGTAACTCCATCATTACGAGAAATTTTCGGAAGTCTGGACATAGCATCCGCATCACTATTGTGTGTCCCAGGTTTATATATGATTTTGAAATCATATGCTGCCAAAGCAGCAAGCCATCTGTGTCCAGTGGCATCCAGCTTTGCCGATGACAACACATAAGTGAATGGGTTGTTGTCAGTCATGACTGTAAATGGGCACCCATACAAATAGTCAGCGAACTTCTCAGATATGGCCCATTTCAGAGCTAAAAACTCTAGTTTGTGTGTGGCGTAATTCTTCTCTGATTTTGTCAACGCCCTGCTGGCAAAAGCAATCACTCGAAGCTGCTCATCCTGCTTCTGGTACAGCACTGCTCCTAATCCATCTCCACTTGCATCAGTATGCAATTCAAAAGGTAGATTATGGTCGGCATAACCAAGAATTGGAGCAGACGTTAACAACTCTTTCAACTGTGTGAATGCCTTTTGCTGACTTTCTCCCCACACAAAATTTTCATCAGATTTGGTCTTTTTTCCACTCTTTTGGTTTTGTACCGGCATTACTTCATACAACGGTCGTACTATCTTAGTGAAGTCCTTGATGTATTTCCGGTAGAAACCAACAAATCCAACAAATTGTCTGACCTCTTCTGGATTGGTGGGTATAGGCCACTTGACTACTTTATCAACTTTGTCTGGATCTGTAGCAATACCTCCTTGTGAAACTATAAATCCAACATATTTCACTTCTTCCTGCATAAAAACACACTTGGCAGGGGCTAATTTCAAATTGCACTCCCTTAATCGGTTTAAAACTGTTTCCAATCTTTCCAAATGTTCCTCAAAGGTCTTACTAAAAATGATCAAATCGTCCAAATAGATTACACAAATTTTGTAGTTGAGATCACCTAAGCATTCTTGCATAACACGTTGGTAAGTAGCTGGACTGTTACAAAGACCAAAAAGGAGCCGATTAAATTCGTAAAAGCCTAAAGGGCCCAGTTGAAATGCAGTGCGCTCTTTGTGTTCTTCCTTAATGTCGAGCTGGTGATAGCCACTTTTCATATCAACCACTGAGAAATATTTGGCACCTTTAAGTGTGTCCAGGATATCTTCTATTCTCGGTAAAGCATACTGATCCTTCAATGTCTTTGAATTGAGAAGACGATAATCAACACACATGCGTAAAGCTCCGTTTTTCTTTCTCACAAGTACTACGTTGCTTGCATATTGAGAGTATGATTTCCTAATAATTCCTGCATGCAACAACTGATCGATGTGTTCTCGCACCTCATCCACCATAGCAGGGGGTATCCTCCTGTATTTTTGTTTAAATGGTCTGTTGTCACTTAAATGTATTTCATGTTTGATCTTAGTGTAGTGTCCGATGTCTTCATCATTCTTGGAGAAAATATCTATGTGCTTCTTTAATAAATTCTGAAGTCTTAATATCTGATCTGAAGTCAGGTTACTATTGTCGATGGTTATTTTGGAGAAAACATCTTCATCCTCTTTCTCTGAATTCTTAAGTTCCTCTAACTTTACCGGTTGGATTTCACAAAGTATTGCTTTCGGTGAGACTGGAACTGTACGTAAGGTAACATTCGAAACATGTATGTCGATGAGTCTGTTATTCCTTGGTTGGTAAGTAAACAGTAATGGTGAAATATCTATATCTGCTGGTAACACTGAACATTCTGTTGTTTCTGTCATAGCAAAAGTCTGATTGTAGTCTAATTCTTGATCAATGTATCCCTTAATGGTTATGCTAGCGTTTGGCTTGATGAGTATAGTTTCTGGTTCCGCTGAGCGTACAATACCAAGTCTGTTCTTGTTGTGTTTCAACTGCTTGTCTCGCAAAGTGATGCAACGAAATGCAAGATACCATGGGGTGTGAAGTTTTGCTATCTGCAGAAATCTGTCTCCATGTTCCTGTTTACATTTATCCATCACTGGTGTGAGAATATTAGTGCCTAACAAAATAGGTACTTTTGCACTGTAACTGCTTTGTGGTACAACCAAAAATAAGAAATACTGTTGTGTAGCATTAGGTACACCAGGAATTTCAACTGCTGCCTCAATAAAACCGGAATATGGTAAAGTCTGTCCACTTGCACATTCTACCTCAATGAGTTGATCCAATGGTTGAATAATAATATCTGGACAATGTTCTGTTAGAAATACCTGATTCACTGTACTTACACAGCTTCCTGTATCAACTAAACATGTTGTTTTCAAGTTGTTAAAAATGATCTCAGTCTCATTGCTATTTCCAACTAACTGATCTGTGAGACGTGTTTTGTTGTTCTGGTTCATCATACGTCTCCTTGAATGAACCATTACTGGTTTAAATAGTCCTGTCTCAGATTACATTGCCATTGATAATGTCCTGGTTGATGGCAACGATAGCACGTGACATCTGTATTTTGTCGACACTGCCACTTCATGTGTCCTTTCTGACCACAAACATAACAAGTGACATCTCCTTTAGATGGTTCAGGTTGAGTGTCTGTATTGGTTGCATTAGGGTTCTCCTTTGTCTTTTGTTTCTTTCCCCTTCCCTTATTTCCTTTAAATCGAGCTCCTTGTTGTTGTTGTTGACCTTTCTGTGGATTGTGTGGCTGGTTGTTGTAACCTTGCCAATTGTTTCTAATTAGCTGCTGTTGTGCAGTTATGGCCTTTAACTGGTCATTCATTAATGTCATATTCTCTGACATAGATGCAACAACTTGCTTAAGATCATCCACTTCCTTCTTCATCTCCATGTCCTTAGACTGTACCACTCCTTTGCTTACTCCTCTTGTTGATCCTTTCTTCTGATCTCCATAATGATCAGTCTCTATTTTTCTCAATTCAACTCTCAATCGGTCAAAATCATGAATCCTCTCAAATTTCCTTAAGATCTACCCTCAATCCTTTCCACAACATTCCTTTCAACATGTCATTGATCTCTGTTGGCGGAACTAGTCCTTTCTCAATAGCCTTCCCCAATAAATCTTCTAATCTACATGACCATGTTGTAACATCTTCTTTCTCCAACTGTCGTGCTGCATAAAAGTCTGAGAGAATACTTTCTCTAGTGTCAATTACACCATAAACACTTTCAAATTTGTGTAAAATGTGGTCTACACTCGGGTCAGTTCCAAGTCTCATTAAAATTCTCAATGCTTCTCCTTTCAATGAGCGTCTAACAGCTTGTAAGACAACATCCTCCTTGTATGTCTTACTCTTCACTAAGCTAATCACCTCATACTTCCACTGGTCATAAACAACCTCACCTTTGGTTAAGGTATCTACATCCCCATAAAATATTGAAATGCGTGGTGTCTGGGAACTAACTGTAATTTTAGTTTCTGGTGGAGTAACAGTTGGCGCTGCTGTACCACCGGCTGCCGCCGCATAAGCCTCTAACCATCTCTTCAACTCCTCCTTGGTATCTGCTTTTGGTTTGACACCAAGAGCACGGAAAGACTCCAGTAAGTGCTCCTCCTCCTCCGTAATGGGATCTGTAAGTGGCATTGTGAACTTCACAATAATATAACTATCCACAAAATCACTATATATATTGATTATTAAGTGTCACTTTCACTCAAATCAATTATATGTATTTGCAGTAAATTATTTAATTAAGTGTCCATATTACTTTCCATATAAAATTATGCACACTGTATTGTTCACAAAATGCACAATAACTATTTCACACAATGTTAATCTCAATCCAGTCAACTCACGTCACTGTAAAATATTTCACTCCAGTCAACAGTCACTGTATCATATTTTCACTAACACTATTAAATTTCAACACAAGCCTGAACAGTATTTCACTGCAATCCTAGTGTCACAGAAAAAAATAATCACACACTAATACTAAATAAAGCAATTTTGTTAATGAACACAGTATTAAAGGTTTAATAGCCAATACCTGAAATTATTATTTTCATATATGTAGAAGCTGTAACAGCCTTTATAATTGACTACTTGTTTATATCAATATCTGTGAAATCAAAACAGGACTCCAATGACAATGATTATCATCAAATGTCAAGAAAACTCTGTTCTATTTTTAGAAATTAATAAAATAATATACTATGTAATTATTTGTTTTAATTATTCCAACAAATCATTCAAATTATTTGCAATTAATTACCTGTTGTCAATACTAACAAGCTTCATCAACAGTAATTCCTGAAATAAATTTTAAGTAACAGCAGCAACAACACCTATCAATCATTAGCAGTAGTAGGCACAGCAACTCATCCAATACCTCAAACTGAAGCTACAATTATGACGATGTTCAATAAATATCTGTAAAACAATTCATTTATTATACCAACAAGTAATAATCAACCATAGAATATCATAAACCTGTAAGAGATAAATGATTAATCAAGGGTAAACTGTAACACTATAATCTAATATGGCCGCCACTAAAAGTAAACAAATGTAAATTTCCCAATATGAGCAGTTGCCTTCAAAGTATTTTTTATATTTCCTTTTTGAAATTTGTATTTATAATCCACAAAAGAATATGTATTTAATCTCTACTTGAACTACTCTACTTCTAGACTAGTTCTACATAACCTTATATAGTGACTGCGCAATCTACAATCTGTCTGGTCTGCGAATCAAGCTGCCATTTCAAAATATATCAGAAATAATGTACTAAAAATTTTGATATATCAATCTGTTGTCAGGTTTGATTATAGTTATAATCCACCACCGATCATTAATAAAATCTCAGTGACACATGCAAATCTTGTGAATTAAGTTAATTGTGAATGCTTGGTCTCGGACACTTGCAACTCTTACAATGTCATACTTCCTAGCTGTAGAAAATAATAATGCCTGCAAAAATATTAACAATAACCTATTTGACTCACCACTCGATGAACTTGATTTCTTGAACCACTATACCATGATTAACCACAATAAAAAGTGTCTATAAACACTGTTAAACGAACTGTCACTGTCACTTAACAAAAATCACTGTCCTTCTGATGCTCCTTCGTTGCTGGATCCAATACGTCGCAGTATACTGGGTGGAATTCCAAGAATAGAAGATAGCTATCGTGAAGTCGTAACTGCCATAACTGCTGTAACTGCTGTAACTGCCGGCAGAATTAGTCAGTCCAACAATTCAATATGTGCACCTTGGACGTTCCTTTGTAAGAGCTCTAACACCATTTGTTACTGTAGATCACATGATGACGAATCACTGGAGGCACCAAAATGTAACCCTTTTTATATAATATGTGTGTCCATACACATGGAATAATTCAAACAACCAGGGGTGGTTACATATTTTAATCAGGTCCATAAGTTCACATCACACAATACGCATCATAAATGTCTACATGCAATGTTGGTACAGTTGAGAACTCTTATAACTGTAGAACTTAAGAACTTTAGAACTTGGGTACTGATGTATGCCATCAACACCCGCTCCAACAACACTTCTGCACTCTCTCCCAAGGTCTGTGGGGATGTGATATTAACTTGCTGCTAAATACTAAATATTACAGCACCTAATGTATTAAACTAATTTATCTCCTTTTAAAATGTAAAATAAAGAGGTGCTACAACCGCACTCTAAAAACTTCTCGCGCCAACTGCTCATCATGAGAACTTTACCCCGTGAAGAACATAATTACCAAAAAGAAATGAACAAAAAGATAACTGATCGAAATAGTCTTTGCCACAGCAAATCAATCACATGATCTGTCCTAAAAACTGAAATAGATATATTCAATTAGATAAATATATCAAATAAACACCCCGTCACATGTGTTTTGTCAAAGAAGTAATTTTACTCAATTTTAATCCTTGTTGAAAGAGATACTAAAGGATTTAAATGATTTATAAAATGTAAATGGAAACATTTTTAACACGTTTTGTTGACAACATCTTATGCAAAATATTATTAAATGCAGCAGAATGACAATAAAATGTACATGCTTTCTGCAAAATACCTTGCCCTGTGAGCTGTTGCTACTCTACTTTTTACTGCCACCTTTTCAAAGTTTTGAATTATCCCTGCTTATTGTTTGTATAGGCATTAATTTATTGGTTAATAAATGGCTGTGTACCAGTATGGTTTTCAGTTTCCACTTTATGAGGTGGGAAGGGAAGGGAGCTTTGTGGATTGCATTTTAAGACTGGGATGTCTGACAGGGACAATCAGTTTTTTAGGGTCTGTTGGCTGTAAGGTCTACTTAACCTTTACATCTATTCTAATTGTATCTTTACTGTTCCAGTTGCTGATGTAAGTGGCCCGGTATACTGGAGGACGCCATTTCTGAGTCTGTGTTCACCCAAGCAGCTGATAGAATACATGGTGATGCAGGTGGATATTGTACCTGACAAAGAGAAACCAGTTGTGATAGCTCCAACCTCACAGAAGGTCAGTACTCCTGGCTTGTGGATGGGTGGGTCGGTGTGAAGATGATTCAGCAGGGGTTCCACTAGCTGCTGAATCTCAATGGTCGTTTTAGGAGAATCAACCAAATAAATGCCAAAATATCCCAAATTAATGGAAAAAATGACTCTTCAGCTAAAATCCTAGGGGTCAAAATTAAGTTTCTTGAAAATTAATAGTTAAAGGGTCATCTTCCTAGTCAAATGAAACCCCTGGATTCAGTTTTAGCAGATGAAAAATTGATAGGTACTAAACAAATGGTAATTGAAGATATAAACCGGTTATCTATTATATTGACTACATGAACTTTGCTGCATCTGGCTTCTTGTCTTGCATTTGTTCAAAACTCTGGCAACCATCAATGCTTGTTAGATACTTGGTCAGTATGGAAGCTAACATACTGTGGTTTTGTAGCCAAAAAACTATTGAAAATTGTTTCTTAGCACAAAACTTTTGAAAATTTACTGTTAACACATGCATAGCTCCATGTGTTTCTAGAAACAATTAACTTTTGCTCTTGAACTTGGAGAGTACTGTACTGTTGAAAAAAGTATTTTACCACAACCAACCACTAGAATGTTGCTCTGCATTACTTGATACTCTTTTTTTTTAAGCTTTCTTATTCAACCATTTAAAATTATTTAAATTCTGTTTGAAGCTTTTGGACTAGGCATGTAAAGGATAGAGTGATGTTGTTTATAATTCAGCACGTTCTGGCTGATGTGTGGGTGATGAGGATGAGTGACCTGGGAGTCAATGATCAGCAGTACTTCTGTAGAACACACCTTGGGCATATTCTGTCTGCTGGAGATACTGTCCTCGGGTAAGTCAGTACTTCTGTAGATCACACCTTGGGCATATTCTCTCTGCTGGAGATACTGTCCTCGGGTAAGTCAGTACTTCTGTAGATCGCACCTTGGGCATATTCTCTCTGCTGGAGATACTGTCCTCGGGTAAGTCATTTCCTCTCTGGTGGCAATTTTGTTCTTGGTTAAGTCAGATCAAACCTGATTAACCCTTTTCTCCATAGATACAACTTTATTGCTTGAGCAAACAGTTTAGATCCAGATCAGCCGGCACATCCGTTCGCTTTTTGATTCGTTAGGTTATATCTGAACAAAATTCTACCAGTGCAGATGTGCCAGCTGCCAGATATCTACACTGGTTGCACATGCGCATATATGGAGGAAAGGGTTAATATCTTCTGAGAACATGCTTTGTTCATCTCTCTTCTGGTGATACTGTATATGTGTATCTTAGTGATCTCGGCACTGCTGGTAAATGTAATTAAATAGGTAAATTAGATTTAATGAATGACACTTAATAAAAAAATTTAACTCTTTATTTATTGAAATTTTGAACCCCTGTTCTTCAAGAAAAATACAGAAAAATAACCATGGCCGATGTTAAAATACCAGGTAGCAAACATTGCCAACAAGTGTTGTAGAATGTTACACCATTTATATCCTGTGATTTTGTAATTTTTAATTGTTTCCATGTGTTTGCAGGTTTGATATGTTGAATTCTAACGTGAACAATCAGCATCTGGAGAAAGTCAAAGTGGACAAGCTCCCTGATGTGGTCAGTATCATAATAAATGTTCTACAAGTCATCTAGTGTTTCATCAATATTGCCATATAAAACATGAATTTAGTTAAAAAAAACAAAGATGATGTTTGGTCATGATTTAAGTATAGATGAAGTAGAAATTTGATTTTTACTGCAGGGATGCAACTTACATCCCACTGTTCACTTTTAAATTTAATAAGATTGTTGTTCTGATCTAAAAATGAACAGCATAGATCCTGATGAGGTTGCATCGTTGTGCAGCCGGATCTTGATCAACACTGGTTGCACATTTGATATCTATTAATAGGTCATCTATTAAGGTAGAGGATAGTAGTTCAGTATGTCAGATCAAATTCTGAGCCATCTAAATTTTGTTCAAACCTTTTCTCCTTATATATGCCTATATAGCATGGGCAAACAGTGTAGATCCAGATCAGCCAGCACATCTGTGCCATCTGATCAGAATCTATACTGTTCGGCTTTTGATTTATAAGGTTATTTCTGACAAAAAAGAAAACAGTGTAGATCCTGATCTGATGGCACAGATCTGGATCTACACTGTTTGCTTATGTGATAAAAGGCACATATATGGAGGAATGGGTCAAGTTCATTTCTGTAAATGGTGATATTGATGGAAATCTGTTAAAGCTGGAGCTTTTATGAAGAGGACTGTTTCTTCTTCAGGTGTTGGTGAAGAAGGTGTATGCGGACAAAAAGAAAAGGAATCGTCATCGTATGTGGAAGCTTCGTCACCTCAATGATGAGTTGCATAACCTAGAGACAGATTCGGCTATGAAGTATGTCACGGCCTCCTAAAACTCTTGGTGCTATTACTATGTTTTGCAGAGTTGAAATTTCTTGATTTTGTGCAAGTATAAATGCATAAATTTAAGTCCCATCAAATTTGAACCATGTAAATATGTCTTACAAGAAAATACAGTTGCACAGATTTATTCATATGCAAATATATCTTTTGCTGCTTTGGTACAAAAATTCGTCACCACAATGTTAAATGATGCCACAGTAGTCTACACTAGTCTTTATTCCAACCATGGCCCAAGATCATAAAACTAAAACTGGTAGCCATTTCAGCCAATGAAATGCTTGAGATTTGAGACTGATCTCCAATCTGTTTGATGGTCTTGGGCCCATGTATATCCTTGAATTTTGTAACTGATCTTAAATCTCAGTTTCATGATCTTTGGACCAGATTAAGAAAGAACCATATATAATAAGAGCAAGGCATTCTGTAAACAAATTTCCTTGTAATGTAGAAGCACTGCTTTGCAATGTTTGTATATTTTATACTCTGGCTTATGTGTAATTACATACCTTCATGCATATTTAAGTCTACTTTAAAATTTGTATTAACATGTGTTAAGTTATTTTAACTTTTTTTAAAAAATGTCTATGATTTATGGGGATGGCCCTAGTAAACATATATTGGGATTCTGTGTTACAATCTTTACGTTGTATGCCTCCCAGTTTTCTACTTTACATAAAATATGAATACATGTTTAACAATCCAAAATATTTTGTTTGGCATTTAAGGATATGATGTCCAAGTGACATTATACATATGCATAGTGAAATGCAAGTCTGAGAAATGATGTGAAGTTTCTGTCACACTGTTGAGTACTTTCTGTCTCAAAGAATAAAATCATACCGTCTCGTTTGTAGTGAGTATACCGACTTCCTGGAAGACCTGGAGGAAGATCCCACGCTGCGTCAGAACATCAACATCTATAAAGGTAAGCACTGCCACACATCAACAACTGGATGGAAAGGAATCTGGGCCCAAGATCACAAAACTAAAACTTAAGACTATGGAGACATGTCTTCATTTCAGCCAATCAAATGCTTGAGATTTGAAACTGGTCTTCAATCTGTTTTATATGATATTCAGTTCAAGGCTTTTTCTGCAGTACTAGGCATAATATGGGAATGCAAATGGAGAATAACAATCTGTGTAATTCATGTCTGCTGTTTCTTCTCACCTCAGCCAACTATGGGTGTGCTAGTAACTTACTTATTGGAAGCTTGTTTGTACCGGAGAGACACCAGGTGCTTGAGATTTGAGGCTGGTCAGCAGATTTGTTTTATGATCTTGGGCCCTTAGCTACAACTAAAAATCCCCACAGAACTGACGAATAATCCTTTCCAAATTACAGATCTTTATTATTGTCTTTCATATTATAAAATACAATCTTAGGAACTCAGCATTCAACTTACTCTCTTATCTTGTGTGACTAGTGCAGATCCAGATCAGCCTGCAGATTTTTTCCAGGATCTTCACTGTTTGCATTTAGAACCATTTGGTTATTTTGAACGAATATATCTGTCAGTAGCTCAGGCACAAACATGTGTTCAAGGAAAATGAATAGCTGAAATTTCTTCTTACAGCTGTTTAAAATTTATAATTCTACTGTCTATTTATAGACACAGCAAGGATTCCAGTGGACACAGATGAGGTAGATGAAGAGGGAATTCCGACGATCAGTCTCCAGGAGATGCTTGATGACCTTCACATTGCTGACGATGCCACGGGTGGAGAAGGAGCGGAAATGGCCGAATGATTTATAACATTATACTTAATGTTGGTGACAGGAAGACATTTTATAATCATGTAAAGTTTAAAATGTAACGTTTGAAAGAAACTAACTGGGTGTGTAACTGTTAAGTTATCAACTATACAGCTGAAAAACTGCTACTACTGAACATATATATTATACTGTCCAACCTGTTCTAACAATCACCTGTAAACAAAGACCACGTGTTGATAAAGACCACATTTTGTTTGTTCCATTGAGTGATTTAAAGTTCAGATTCCCTTGTGAACAAAGACCACCTGCCTTAAAAGACCACTGTTGGGTTTTCCCATGGTTGGACTTTGAAGACAGGTTTGACTGTATTATATGCAATATGATGAGACTCAGTGTAGCTGTGATATGATAATTTCTATGTTTAGGACGGTTGAAAAAAACTTACCTTAATTGTTATTAATTTGATGACATAACAGTAGCATGACATAGAAATTCAGTCTACTATGGTACGCAGAAGATGGATATCACCAGTGAGAAGATGGATATCACCAGTGTTGAGATTTGAATGACCCTCTGGGTTAAAGTCAACATACAATTATATAGAGGATATTTGTTTTTACCAGTGTAGATAGAAATATATTTCACTGAGTGAGCTCCGGAATTTATATTTTCACGAGTGGCGAATTCCGGAGTTCACGAGTAAAATATTTTTCTATCTTTCACTGGTAAAAACAAATTTTCTTTTTTTTTATGCTTTAAGTGCACAATTTGTGTGAATTTGACAGAGAAATTTCATGAAATGGCGCCAAAAACGTTGTTTTATGACGTGAAGTCATAACGTCATATAGCCAAACTTGTGATTTCTAAACGTTCTCATTTGGAATGTTATGTACGTTTGGGTACCATCGTGAAATAACAGTGAAAATAAAAATAATATTCCACTGTTTAAAAACAGTGAAATACCACTTATTTCATCAGGAAAATTCTATAATTCGCTGAAAAGCATAAAATAAAATACTGCACACAAGTTAAGTGCAAAACTATCTCCTATCCTTCAGAACTCTCTATCATATAGAACAATTTTGTGATTTCAAAAGACTAAAATGAGTTTATGGAAGAAATGAAGGATAAACATAATTTGCTTTTGTCATAAATTATTAGAGAGATATTGTCAGTTGTTATGAACTTGATGAAAGTTTGTTAAATAAATTACCTAGGTGGACTTGATAGTTTTGTTGTTATTGTTCAGTTGTTGCTACAATTCTATGCTGATCATGTGAGTATTCTTTTGACATTGAGCTGTCAAGTGTGGTTCTTAACGAATGTTACATTGTATCATTTTATTGTGTTACATGTGAAACAGATATGACTTTGTTTGTGTTAGCAAATCTTCTGTTAGATCTTTAAAAAAAGTAAAAAATTGATGAAAAACCACACTTGGAAAACACAGTCTTGTTATAAAGGAAGGAGCAAAGCAAGAGACCAGGGTTGAAGGTTATAAAGCTGAGTTTGGAAACCAGTCTCAAATCTCATTTTTATCTGATTGGCTGAAACGGCGACTGGTTGCCATTTCAGCCAATCAGATGCTTGAGATTTGAGACTCGTTTCCATGCTCAGTTTTATAACCTTGAGTACAGGCTTCTGTCATCCAAATTTGTTAGTGTTTAGATTTGAGTTATGAGAATTTAAAATTTAAATTATCATGTTATATGATACCTGCATCATTTACCCTAATCAAGTTCTGGTTGAAGTTTGCAAGAGTAATTTCCCTTGGAACATTTAAATTGGAAAACTTGAGTGCACCACCAAAACTGTTGTAGGATTTTGGATAAAACTTGGTAAAATGCATGTTACATACTGGAAGTATAACCAGTGCTAACCTGATCATGTTTTAGTGCAGATTCATTATCTTGTAAATATGTTTTTGCCAAACATGACATTCTCCTACACAACTGATTAAGATTTTTCTTTTGGTACTTTGTACTGGTAGAAAGCATTAGCATTATATGTGAAGGAATCGGAATTTACTCTTGCTGTGTTTTGGTTCATAAGTTATTCAGAGTTATTGCCCTTGGAATACTTATTTGCAAACCTCCATAACAACTCTGTATGCCTGACATCACAATAGCAATAACAAGAAAGTTTCATAACTCTTGACTTTATAATGTCATAGTTATGTCCCCTTTTTACTTCAAATTTAAGAAGAAAACCTGGTTTCGTCGCATTGCGGTGTCTGCTCGTCTCCTACGATGCTGTGAAAGAGAAATTAATAATCACATCAAGTAATTAGTGATGAAATGTTTATGCATTTAAAAAACTGAATGTTAACAGAAAGGGAAGTAACTTCTTTGAGGAGTTTGGATCAACAGATATTTTGCGCCACAACGTCAAAGGTGAGTCAGGTAGCGACTGAAGAATATTTGACATACTGTCATCAAATACGGCTTGTATTAAACTCATGGTCAGTATAATCCCGTTGATTGTTGCGTCGGAAGGTCGATGTGTTTTATCTTACTGCGTTCGAGAAGAGATAGTATTGTGAATAAAAACCCAACGCAAATAGGTTGTAATTCCCTCACCTGGGTATCCGGGTAACATTCTGTGCTTTTTTGTTAAGATAAAATTCCTGGCATTCTGCCTGAGACGATAGGCAATAATTGGATGGTGATCGAGGGCCCAGTTTCAAATGTTTAAGCAAGTCTGTAAATGATTTTGTAGTGCATTTCATAAACTGGACTATTTTTATATCTCAAACTATTTTCTGATATCAAAAATATAAACATTCCATTGACAAAAACTGATATCTGGAAGTCTGTAACAAATATGAAAATAATGCAGATTTGGTTTGACTGAGTCCGATCATGAGCAATAGAAATGCGCATTACTACCCACTACGCGTAGTCTCGGATTGAGCGCAACTCTACAGATGTCCACTGAAGTACATGTAAACAGTACACTTTTGATCAAACCGATGGTATGCATACATGTACGGCGTTGATTGCTCCTTTTTAAATTTCTCTTTCCATATAAAGTAAAAACTAAAATGTAATAAAATTCATCTAAGACACATTTCCCCTGACGTACCTCGATTGAAAAAAAAGTCATAACACAAGCGCACGATTTCAAAAATGGTTATATGAATAAACAAGTTTTAGCTTTCCAAAAAGCTAGTCGGTCATTAGCAGATAAATTAATAGAATAAATATGTATTCATGCTTGCATTTATTTTTGGACCAATAGAAGTCAAGTATTTGTCCAGTTTTCAGTCGACCAATGTCACGAAGATTGTATCTGACAAACCATTTGTTAATTTAGTTGAAGTTTCAAGTTTCAAGTTGTTTTTTTCCATTTACATTTCTCTGTATGTACAATACATAAACAAGAGAACTGATAGTGCTTGTGTTGTCTACCTTACTGTACTTGTCAATGTAATGTTATTGTTTAGTATCGACAAAAGACCGAATCCAGATCCGTTATATTGCATGTGTATGGGGAAGTAGACCTTGGGGTCAGAGGTATCCCCTGAAATCTTTTACAAGTTAAACACAATGTGGATTGCAACTGCGACTAGTCCATCCGTTCACTATAGATCCCAAGAAGAGAACGCATGGATAGATGTGGTTTTGAGATGGAATCGGGGAATCAAAATAAATCAATTCGTATTTCTTTGAAAATGCATATATTCAAGAGCAAGTTTTGAATATGTGGGCGACGGGAAATTTGTAACATATATTAAATAGTTAAAGTTTAAATGATAACAATACAGATGCACGTACAGAATGGTTACCAAGTTTGAATTTTAAAACAACCGTTTAAGTTTTTTTTCTTCAAATAGATGAAAAGGTCACTTTGAAAACCACTAAAAACGACAAATATTAAAATATTGCAGGCTCGGGTTGGTTGAGTCTGTTAAAGACATAAAAACATAAAATACCCCATCGTAATTAGTGCTCCAACTTGGATATCAAAAGACCAGAGAAATAGATAGATCTCAAAAACAGGCAGTTTTTGCGCAACATGCTCAAAACTACTTTTATGCAAATCTTTGAGAAAGAGCATTGTATATAAATGTCCCTCTGAATGATTAATTGCGAATAAAAGGTCAAATGTAATGTTCATAACTAATAACTAATGAAGAGATGGGTAGTCATTAAACCAACTAGGTTTAAACGCTCGCTGCTCTGGTTTTAACATTCCAAAAGTGCGCTCGGGAAAAGTAAAATTATGAGGTTGATTAGCTGATAACATCTAATTATGGATTGAAATGATTTTTCAACATACTTGACTAACGAAGCACTTGTCAATAATGGGCACCAAAACTGACGTAACATGTCACCATTTATCCTATAAATTGATATTAGACAAATACAATAAACAAAATCATTATTGATGCTACCCCGGCACTCTGAACGTGTAACCATGAAGTGCAATTAACCTCCTGTGGCCATCCTAGTCGTTAATTTCTGTCGTTTGAGCGTATTGATGATTGTCTTTTAGCGTTCCGCCGCCCCATTGACGACTACGCTTATGATATAAGATAAAAATATTGCCCATGCTGATCTCCTATGTTTACTTTATACAATGGTCATGTCACATTCGCTAAACATCCGGTAACTTTTGAGAACAATCACCAAAATTTCACTGGAAATCGCAAACAAATTGCAAAATCGCTAACCTCCTGTGTTTACTTTTACATTTTGTAACAATTGTCATCTCACATTCGCTAAACTTCCGTTAAATTCTGAGAACATTCACAACATTTGCACAAGAAATCGCAAAAGACACAAAATCTTTCTTTAAAAGATAATATTTTGACAATAAGGCACAGTTCTGAGCGTTCGTTTCGTCCTAAATGCTTGTTTAAAACATCTTCTCTTATGCCATAAGCCTCCACTTTTTCACGATCGTATGTTTGGTGATTTATACCACAAGAAAGAAAATTTAATGGTAACGCATGGATAGAAGTTTTGATCAATTTTCAAAATGAACGCCTGGACATGAGTTTTTTTGAAACCCGCATTATTTCATCTAACATGGAATAGGCCTACACTGAAATTGACATCATTAAAACAAACAAACAAAAACAAGAAAATGTGCAAGAACCAGCAATATATTGCATGTTGAAGTTCTAACAAAATTGTTGAAGATCAGAATAGTAAATATAATATTTTTAAGTCCCTGTCATGCTTCTCACCCCACCCCACCCCAGCCCTAGGACAGTGACAAAATTTGTTACTGAACATAAAGATTTTTGAATACAATTACAACTTGATTGTCCTTGCTTTCTCTTTACTTTCTGACAAAAACTGTGTTAGACGAAGTAGTATAGTTTGACAGACCTAAAATTATGTTACTGTCAAGTAAATTATTAATAATGTTTGCAAAATGATAAGATTTATCAATAGCTTAAATGCATTCCTTCAAAGAAATGATATATAAATAAAATAATGTTTGTATGACATCCAATAAAAATCAAGTGCTTTCATTTCAAAGTGTCTTAAAGTTTTAACTTCACTGCCATGTGTTTTTCGTTAAAAAGTTATAATAATGACCGACTAGCTTTTTGTAAACCTTTGTTTACAGACAACCTTTCCCGCCAAAGTCGATTATTCGTTAGTCTCTAAGAAAACATAAGCGATGTCTTGCTTTTGACAAACAAAATCAAGATAACGGAACGAATCTATTTCAGATATGGCATCATCCTGAACAATTGTTTGATTCAAATAAAGTATCAGTTCAACTTGTATGCAACAAATATTTTGCTTTAAAGGTTTGCATCACGTGACTTTCTTAAAAAAGACGCATAACATTATTTCTATACCCTGTAGAAAATACAACACACTTAAGTTTACAAAATTTAACATGTCGTTATTGATCAGCTCAATTTCTGTTTTGATGTAACTTCAATGTTCAAATATTGTTTCGTCAACATTTAGAAGACTTTTCTTGCAAACAGAGGGAGCGGAATAGCATTCTCAAGCTCTAGACGGGCGGCTTTGTCTAAAGTGACCACGTCCGGTGCCGCTGTTAACCGGTGTTACCCTTCAAAGTTCAAGTTTGGTCAATTATAATATGTCGGTCATCAGGATGACCGACAATAATTACGGCGCTTTTGACATCATAAACTTTAACGATGGTGACTTCCATCAAACGTACATTTTGAAACTTCAAATGTTTTACAACACTCTTAATAATTACCCGATTTCAATAGGCAGTCATTTCGATAAGACATATTCCTATCTAGTTTGGCGTTGCCCTTTAAAATATGTATATTTTGCAGCAGTTATTTCAGGCGCGTAGGAGCTGGGCCGCAGGAGCCGCGGTCGCGGCCCCAATATTTCACCAAGTCGCTAACAACGGCGGCCAAGTCTCAAACATAAAGGTTCTTGAGCGCCTATGCAATGCTATTTACAATATACTCCTGCCATCAGATCTTCGTTTTTGCATGAAAATCGTTGTCAGCTTGGCTAATACATGATACATAATTGTCAAGTGTCAACAAAATGACTTAACATCCAGGAAATGGCGATATGTCGCGGGATTTCCTCAGAGTGTTAAAGCCACGATTGAGTAAGAAGGCAATACCAGTTAAATGTATGGAATAAGTAGCGCTACAAAGAATATGAAAAACAATGCCTTATTCAAAGAACAGGGTCGGATACTAGATTTTCAGAAAGGGGTTCGTCGGGGGTAGTCTTACGAAAGTAACATGATAATTTCAATTTTCTGGCAAAATCTCCATGAAATTTAAATAATTCTGCATCAAAAGGTGTTCGATCACCCCCCCCCCCCCCCAAAAAAAATACAACTCTGGATTCTCTCCTAAAAACATTCAATAAGTATGGACGAAGCATTACTCTGGTGCATTTTGTTATCTTATTTATGTACAGTTAATTTATGAACAAGGATCCTGTTGTTGCTTGCAGTATTTCAGTATACTAATAATTACATGTAATTGTATTGTAAATAAGTAACGTTTTTATATCGACATGTCACTGCTATGCAAAAACCATCTCCTCCGCGGTCCCAAATGTTCCAATCGCTCCTACGCGCCTGTATTTTAATGAACTGTGTAGGCCTAACCACGACCAGGACTCAAACCTCGGATCTGTTGCTTATTTCGCTATACTAATTCTAGTATTCCTGGTATGGTGTTCCCTCGTTGTTTCGCATTGTCGACCTCTAGAATACCACGCGAGATCGCGAAATCACGATGCAAGGACGCGAAAGTTTATACGGTGCTATCGCCGGACCACTATGTGAAGACATGAAAGTACTATGCGAGAGCCCGTTAATCCTCGCATCGTGATTTTGCGATATTGCTTCGTGTTCTCGCAGTCTCGCATAGATCTAGTACTTTCGAGACCTCGCATCGTGTTCTTGCGTTTTCTCCCTTAGGAGAGCAAGAACACGAAAACACGAGAACACTAAACACGATGCGAGGTCGCGAAAACGGGATGGCAAGGTGCGATATTAATTGCATTCTCGCATCGTACTTTCGAGCCCTGGCATCGTATTTACGCAATCTCGCATCGATGTTTGCCTCGAATGGTATGTTCGCGTTTCGCCTAAGAAGTCGACAGGGTGAAACTACGACGTTCACAACCGTAGGCCTACGCCGTAGTAGACAACTCCAAAGAGAGACAACTAGGCCCTATTTATTTATTCATTAAGACATATATTTCTGTATTTTGTTTGGTTACACGAAACAGTTTTAGCAATTACCTCGTGGAATTTCTTAAACACCGACATTAAAATGACAAATATGAAAATGCTATGTAGTTAATTAGTTTCTCGTCATGGTATGGGAGGATAAATTGCTGAATACTATCTAGTCATTTTAACCAGGCCGCAGGGGAAGGGAAATATGAAGTCAAACCAGCAATACATCCTCACTTACCCTCATATCAAGAGACCAAATTATTGTTTTATCATACTGCAAATCATTGTCTAGTCACAAGAGAATTAAACAAAGCATTAATTTGCGCTAATTTGATTTCGAACGCCACATTCCTCCAATTGAGAAAATTTAAGTATGACGTCATTACTTTACTCACGTGACGTCACTTATAAAGAGCTTCAATGGACTGTTATTTCGGTAATTTCTTTTGAAAAATAGCTTTTTCCAAATATATTTTCAACTTTTAAAACATTACAAAATTACACTCTAACAATTTACAATAATAAGGATAATGCTTAAACAATACAGCTATGCATTTTCCCTGAAATTCAAAAAAGGTGAAAGACAATGAAAAGAGGGTTTTCGGGGGTGGGGGCACGGGATGTGGGTCTACATCAAAGGCAAGTTATCCATCAATTTCAATGGAATATCTTAATTGACAGTTCGATTCTAAACTGCATGATATTAAAAAACAACTAAACAAACAAAACACGTAGGTGAATATTCAGAATTGCCTCTGTTAAAACTTTGTCTATCTTTTATCGATCAGTTTAGATTTTTGGTCTCTTCGTCATAGTCAAGACAATAAATACATTCAACCCTCCCATGCCTTGTCTACTGCGTGCCGCAGAGAAATTTGATCCGCATTTTGTACTTCATGTCAAGGTCACTTGATCGTGGTTGTTAAGAAGCATGTTAATCGTTTGTATGGTTAGTTATTGATCAGCTGTCAAAGTGGAAGCATGTCTGGCGAACAAGTGTTTGAGAGAATCCAAAACAAAGCTCAAAATGGAGTAATTCAACCGATTCTTACAGGTACCTTATATTTGATCATAAATGAAGTTTGATGGCTTTTGGTCTGAGACTTTCAATTAACAATTTCCAAAAAAATCGGTTATGACATTAGTGGAGATTTACTGCACTTTCAGTTTCGATTTTCTGAAAATCGGTTAACTTTTAAGGTTTCTCTTGTAATATAACATTGTCATTTGCTTTTGATCCTGTGTAATCCGCAAATTTAAATTAAAGTGATGCATTACAAAACTTTATGGACTTGTTGATAACTTTCAGACTGTCCATGATGTATCGGGTTTGGTCAATGGGCGATCTTTATCACGAGATGCAACTACAATTACCCAGAACACAAAATATCCCGGTTTTCGAAAAAAAAAAATCTAAAAAAAAATTCTCTTTATCCTAATTTATCTAAAGATAACAAACTTGAAGGTAAACATATAACGGAAAAATACAGGATCCCATTTGCACAATAATTTCAAAGACAAAATCGAAACATCAAACAAATGTCTATGCTGTTGATAGATCCTTTATTAATCTTTCCTATGACATCAGTAACTAAACATAAATTCGTCTATTAGTGGAGAAAATACAAATTTATTATTTTATTATCAAAATTTATGGAAGTTTTCACTCGGAATATCTTCTTTTTTAGCTCGACTATTCGAAGAATAGGGGAGCTATCCTACTCGCCCCGGTGTCGGCATCGGCGTCCGTTAAACAAAAAATGCACTTTGGTCCATAACTTGAAAACAACTTATGATATCAACTTGAAACCTGTATATATTCACCATCAAATTCTACATCATTACCAACAACTACCATAACTCTGCTACAAATATTTTTCAAGTTATGCCCCTTTTTCACTTAAATTTTGTGTTAAGGAAAATATGCACTTTGGTCCATAACTTATAAACTACTTGAGATATCAACTTGAAACTTGGAATATATATTCACCATCAAATTCTACATCATTACCAACAAGACCCATAACTCTGCTGTCAATATATTTCTAGTTATGCCCCTTTTTTCTTATATTTTGTGTTAAGCAAAATATGCACTTGCCCATAACTTTAAAACTACTTGAGATACTGCCTTGAAACTTGATATATATTTTCATCATCAATATCTACATCATAACCAACAAGACCCATAACCCTGCGTCTAATATTTTTCAAATTATGCCCCTTTTTCACTTAAATTTTGCGTTAAGTAAAATATACAATTGGCCATTAACTTTAAAACTACTTGAGCTATCCCCTTGAAACCTGTATATATTCACCATCAAAATCTAGGTCATTTTCAACAACACCCATAACTCTGCTACCAATATTTTTCAAGTTATGCCCTTTTTCAACAAATGCAATTGTCCCATAATTTTGAAACAACAGGAGATATAACTTTGAAACTTGGCGTATATGTTTGCCGTCAGTTTCTAAATCATTATCAAAAAGATCCATAACTCTATTGGAAATATTTCTGTAAGTTATGCCCCTTTTGTATTTAGTTTTTACCTTGACTATTAGATATTTCATCGAAACTTTGAATATTTTTTCACCATCAAAATCTACATCATTACCAACAAGACCCATAACTGTAATACAATTACTCTACAAGTTATGCCCCTTTTTCCACTGTTCCTTTTTTCACTTATATTTTCATTAAAGTGCACTTCATCGATAACTTTGCAAATACTTAAGGTATCAACTTCAAACTTCCATTATATTTTCATTTCAGTTCTTTTTCTGTAACATTACTGAAGTCATTGATATTGAACTAAAAGTAAATGTCTCTAATAAAAAATTACTAACAAGTTTTCTAACAAATCCAGAAATATTTCATAGTTATTCCCCTATTCAGTTTAATATTTATTATGGTTCATTTAGGAATTATTTCTGTTATTTGAAATGAATTTCTCCCTTACCATTCATTTGTTACTATTTTTCCTGATTGCACATGAATGTATGGCCATAGTTGTTATTGTTTTAAACTTCAAATTGCATTTGTTTCAAATGATTCGAATAGTCAAACGTGCTGTCTCCTCTGACAGCTCTTGTTTTTTAAGCCTGGTTTATTTGAAAAAACAGGTTGGCTACGCATTACAACCAAATTAAAAAAATGTTAAATTTGGCAGAAACTTCTGAAGTCCAAGAAACGTCTGTATGTTTCCTGTACGTAGAAATCAAGTTAATAGAATGTTGACAACAAAACAATAGACACTTACTGAGATTGCATGTTATTTTCGAGGTTTATTTCAAACGATTGTCAAATAATTTCTTCATTTTTTTAAATTTACTTATTTTTTTAAACTATCAGTTTCAGGAAGTATCCTGATTTGCATATTATGGGAATAGAGCAGATTCCACAGACAAGAATGTGAAACCTCAGAGTATTTTGATAATAAATTTAGATTTTCTCAGCTAATAAACTGACTTATGTTTAGTTTCTGGTGTCGTCAGAAAGATAAATTTTTTATCGACCAACGGCAATCAATATTTAATTGGTAAGTACTAAGTTATGCTTTTTTGTCTTTGAAATTGGTGTGCAACTCGGATGATGTATTTTACGTGATCTGTTTACCTTGTTATCTTAAGTTATTTAGGATAATGAGAAATATGTTTTTTTCGAAAACGGGGATATTTTGTGTTCTGGGTGATTGTAGTTGCATTTCGTAATACAGATCGCCCATTTATTAGCTTAAATAAACCAAACTTGGTACTAGAGCTCTGTTAAGCCTATATACATGTAGCTCTACTGACATACTGGCCAGAAAATGACCTCTTAACAGGTGTCTGTGGTTTGAACTCTAGCCTGCTGATGGGGTAATATTCTTGCCATATTTGCACTTTGGTCATAGGAAGAGAAGTTCATCTTTTTTTTTAATTCCACACAGCAAGCATGCCTCAATTTTAGAAAACTGAAACTTTATATTTGTATCTTAAAACTGGGCACTTCTTTCTTGTGCCATGCTCATGTCAATGAAATCGCTAAAAAAAGAACATTAAAAAATGGAATAAGGACTGGAGTACAGCAAGTGGGACTCTAAGAAAACTCAATATTCCTGGCATTGCTTATTGTGAGTGCTCTGCGAAGACAATCAAGTTCTGGTCCAGCAGAGTATTTTTGTGATCTGACAAACAAGTTGTTGTACCTAGAGAGGCATTTTTATCTCTTAACTGCTGAAATCTAGAAGCTTTTGGGAGCCTACAATTCACTGAATCCTTGACTTAGCGGCATCCTGGTCTTCAGCTCAATTTTTAGTGTTTTTTTACATTTCTTATACTTTTTGGCAAATAACTTTTGTAATGCAATCAGATTTCAGGGCAGGGTACTTCAAACTTTGGATAGGATGTGGGCCCTTTTGTTGAAGTTTAGCTGGGGCAATGGCTTTTTTAAACAAACATGACCAATACATGTCACATGTATGCAGGTGGTATACTTGTACCAGAAGTATTTGTCTTGATCAAATATTTACACTTCAACTTCATCCTCTATGATGTAACCTTATTCACCTAACAAACCATTATGGTTCACATTATGACATATTACTTTTAGATGCATGGCTACAGTTAAACTGTTCACAATTTATTGGACTGTGCACAAAGTTTTGACAGGTGATGTCAATGAGCACTCGGGTTTTGCCACATGTTGCTGTAAAAAAAAGTGTTCAGTCATTCACTTTGTCTCCATTTTGGCAGTTCAAAGAGCCTTTAGAAAAAGCCTTAATATCAGAAATTGTTCTAATAATATCTGTATTAACGAGAACTTTTATGTGTGTATGTATAAGGACTGAATTTGATAATTGATAAGTTTTCGCTTGGGTATAAAAAACAGTTGGATTGTTTAATGTTTTTGTGAAGCCCTTAAGGCTTCACACAAAATTTTAACAACCGAACTGTTTCCATACTACCCAAATGAAAACCATCAAATACCGATTCAGTCCTTAAATTAAAGCTGCACAAATTGTTCAGCCTGTTAACAATCACAATTGTTGAGATAATACTTGAAAAATGTATGACAAACATTTTTATTTATGTGTTTAAACGATCAAAGGTCAATAAACAGGATTATCTATGAAAGATATTAAACATTATGCAGTTAAAATTTATATGGAGGAAAAGTTTAAAAGTTGCTTGTTCACTTAAAACTTGAATTTGGATGTAAACATGTGTATGAAGATATTTATGTTTCCAAACTTACCATGTTCAAATTAAATTAACCAAATTTTACCATTTTATTACAGACACTTTTTAACTGCCACCCAAGGCTAAGGGGGATATGGTAATGCTCTCTGATAAATTTATTATTGATTAACGGGGATGAAAGCAGGATTTGAATTTAATCAGAACCATAACTAGATATTATTAACAGAAACATGCCCCATAGCACTTACAATGTATTAATATAAGTCTAGGGAAATATGAAGATGTGCAGTGCACAGGAACCATAACTCAATCTCAAGTACTGCACATGTATAAGTTAATTTAGTACTTATTTTGGAGGTCTTTAATTTTGGCTATATTGGTAGTCAGGGTTAGTTGCGCCAATTTAAAACACTGCCAATTAAAATCACCATTGATTCTTAACACCGCCATTTTAGTATCTAGAAGGTAGACAACTATGATACACTAGGCACTAGTACATATTATGTTGCAGTTTTCTGAGTTTGATACAAAAAGAATATAATAAGAACATATCACAAATCAAACAAAGCTATTATTAGGTAGCTGTGATAATGTTTTTGCACTGGTATTATAATTGAATATTGAATGTAAATCTTTAACGCTGAGACAAGAAAGAACTTACGCAATGTCAACATTTTTATGATAAAAAACACTTCAAAATTAGACAAAATTTGACCCCACCAATAATAAGCTCTATACAGTAATTACAAGGTTATGTCCCTTTTCACTTTGCGTTATACAAAGATTCTGGACCATATCTCTAAAACTAAGAAAGGGAACTTAATGATTCTATGAATGTTGATCAAGGACATTGTAAAGATGGTGCAGTGTACAGGAACCATAACTCTACCTGACATATGCACAGAATTATATCCCTTTAAAGGTTTTTAATATACAAAAATTGTCTGTAGCTTACCTCCGGGAACTTAAAGATTGTTGGAATATTGTTAACAGGCTATGAGAATACTGGCAGTGCAGCAGAAACATAAATCTACCTCGAGTACACTCCGATAACAAAATCTGAAAAACTCTTTGTCCTTTTACTCCATGCATTTTATGTGTGTGTGACCAGTGTAGATCCAGATTAGTATTTGCACTGGTTGCATCTTGATCAGAAATAACCTAATGAATCTAAAAGTGAACAGTGTAGATCCCAATGAGACGATAGTAATGCTGGCTGATCAGGATCTACACTGTTAACCCTGGCAATGAAGGTGTATCTTTGGAGCGGTCACACGACTTACCGGAATCCACCAAAATTACTGGAATTTACGGAATCCACTCTGATTTACCGGAGTCCAACTCCATTCTCAGCGCTATATTTTTGGAAATTTATTTATGAATTGTGATGTCAGAGTGTTTTGAAGCAATATGCATCAAGATTTAACAGTACCTATCCCATTTTTTGGTTGTCATGTACGTATACATTTGCCGCGCTGGCTATAAAAATTCGTCCGGAATCCTCCTTAAAAATGATTTTCAGAGTTATTTTTTCGGAAATGAATACATGTATCGTAATGTCGTAAGTGTTTAAACCCATTTTCGTCTAGACCATTTTCGTCTAGATTTGGCGTCAAGACTTTCATTTTCGTTGTCATGTATGCACACAAATTCCCACACGTGCTATATAAAACACGTGCAGGAAATAGTAAGGGAACCAGATATTTTTTCATGTATTATTGATTATCGTAGATCACATACACATTAGCGTCATCGGATAACATCTGTAAAATAAATTTATTAATTATGATTAATTTAGTTTTTGCACTTTTCGGGGTGAAGTACATTTGTACATCTTGACCAATTTACGGTAGAAGCTATAGTTTTGCGATTTTCAGGGTGAAGTCGTTCTCTATAAAAATATTTACCAGATAAAAGTGGTTTTCAAAGCGATGATCTTCAGAAATAATAAGTATAGTCTATAAAGAATATGAAGAACACGTTTAAGTTTTTTTATTCAAAGTTCACTTAAGTGAAATATTAATGGCCGTTTACAAATTATAGTACATGCAGCGCGGACCGTTGCCTTATTTTGACTTGACCTTTTATCTTCGCACGCGAATTGTGGTAATATGTACTCAAAAGTACCGTTGTAAAATGATCGGTTTTTATATGTTTTCTAATTGAGCTAAACTTATTTGGAAGTAGAACGCAGCGTCTTCTGATTGAAATGGCAGTTTTAACATTAGTCACTTTTACGTGGATTCCGGACGAATATTTACAGCGCGTGCGGGAAACGAATATGACAACGAATCTAGATGCATATTGCTTTAAAACGCTATGCCTCACGATACAAGCATTTCCAAAAACATAACTCTGATAATCATTTTTAAATTTTTATTGCGCGCGCGACAAATTTATACGTACATGACAACGAAAACATAGGATCAGTACTGTCGAATATAGATGCATTTTGCTTTAAAACGCTCAGACATCACGATTCATAAATAAATTTCCAAAAATTATAGCGCTGAGAATCATTTTCAAGGTGGATTCCGGTAAATCAGAGTGGATTCCGGTAATTTTGGTGGATTCCGGTAAGTCGTGTGACCCTCTTTGGAGTAAAAGTATGTAGCTGATGGTGAGTGCCTGCCTAAGATTGCTAAAACAAGATGCTGACTGAAAATGTAATGCTAAATTTTAATCACTTAAAATCATTACCATAAGTTATATGCATGCAAATACAATGAGGAGAGAAACAGAATGATGTTGTTTTTTTAGTTGAATGAGAGTCCACTTTTTTATCCCCCTGCAAAAGGCGAGGGGGATATTAGAAATGCCCTTCGTCCGTGCGTCCGTCCGTGCGTCTGTCCGAAACAATTTTGTGCGGAGCATAAGTCCAAAACAATTGGAGGGATTTTATTCAAACTTCATACAATGACAGAGCTCATTGGTAGGTAGTGCAGTGTGCAAGAACAATAACTCTACCTTGCCTATTTTTAGAGTTATTCCCCTTTATCATATTTACTTGATAAATTTTGTCCAGAGCATAAGTCCAAAACTACTGGAGGGATTTTATTCAAACTTCATACACTGACAGAGAACATTGGTAGGTAGTGCATTGTGCAAGAACAATAACTTGACCTTTCCTATTTTTAGAGTTATTCCCCTTTATCATATTTACTTGATATATTTTGTCCGGAGCATAAGTCCAAAAGTACTGGAGGGATTTTATTCAAACTTCATACACTGACAGAGCACATTTGTAGGTAGTGCAGTGTGCAAGAACGATAACTCTACCTTGCCTATTTTTAGAGTTATTCCCCTTTATCATATTTACTTGATAAATTTTGTTGTCCGGAGCATAACTCCAAAACATCTTGAGGGATTTTATCCAAACTTCATACACTGACAGAGCACATTGGTAGGTAGTGCATTGTGCAAGAACAATAACTCTATCTTGCCTATTTTAAGAGTTATTCCCCTTTATCATATTTACTTGATAAATTTTGTCCGGAGCATAAGTCAAAAACTACTGGAGGGATTTTATTTAAACTTCATACACTGACAGAGCTCATTAGTAGATAGTGCAGTGTGCAAGAACAATAACTCTACCTTGCCTTTTTTTTAAGAGTTATTCCCCTTTATCATATTTACTTGATAAATTTTGTCCGGAGCATAAGTCCAAAACTACTGGAGGGATTTTATTCAAACTTCATACACTGACAGAGCACATTGGTAGGTAGTGCAGAGTGCAAGAACAATAACTCTACCTTGCCTATTTTAAGAGTTATTCCTCTTTATCATATTTACTTGATATATTCTTTCCGGAGCACAACTCCAAAACTATTTGAGGGCTTTTATTCAAACTTCATACACTGACAGAGCACATTGGTATGTAGTGCAGTGTGCAAGTGCAATAACTCTACCTTGCCTTTTATAGAGTTATTCCCCTTTATCACATTTACTTGATACATTTTTTCCAGAGCATAACTCCAAAACTTCTTGAGGGATTTTATTCAAACTTCATACACTGACAGAGCACATTATAGGTAGTGCAGTGTGAAGGTCCAATAACTCTACCTTGCCTTTTTTAGAGTTATTCCTCTTTATCAGAATTACTTAATAAATTTTGTCCGGAGCATAACTCAAAAACTACTTGAGGGATTTTATTCAAATTTCATATACTGACAGAGCACAGTAGGTAGTGCAGTGTACAAGTCCAATAACTCTACCTTGCCTATTTTTTAGAGTTATTCCCCTTTATCAGATTTACTTGATAAATTTTGTTTAAAAATTTTAACTCCAAATTTAAAAGGATTTCCTCTCCAGGTAAATTATACGAAAGTACAACCTTCAGGTTACTTTTTCCGGCGGGGGGATTTAACCATGTGTAACATGGCTCTTGTTCTACTATTGATTACTTGTGAAACTATGAGCATTGGGCAAACAGGACAATGAAAGTAGAATGCAATCCTTATTATTGTAATTGTTTTTGTTGATTTTTTTTTAATTGGAATGTAAAAATATTTGATCATTAGGTACTTTTCAAGAACATTTATAATAAAAGAAATACAGATGTGTGCTTTAAAGTGCCTCATGTATCAGGTCAATTAATACAATTTAGTGTTTTCAATTATGAAAAGTTATGATAGGTTTATTTACTGTAGAAGACCTGTAACAAAGTAAATGGGATGTAAAACAAAACAAAAAAAACCCCAACAACAAACAAAACATTTTCAGCTAATAATTTATGGTAAACAAAAATACAAAGTCAAACTGAATAAATGATAATTACGTAATACCACTATGTTGTTGATAACGAAAAACATTGTCAAAATATGTATCTCTTATTTAGTTGGTTCTCAAGTTTTAAATGACCGATTTATCAAATTTATTTACTGAACATGTACCAGTCAAAAAATCTGTAAATGGATGACTTGTGCAATAGGTGACACCCTGCTTTCTACAAATCAGTAATAACCGAAACCAATTAGTTGGTTTTCCACTTTCTGTAGCCCAGCTATTTATGCGCAATAAGAGCTTTTCTATATATACGATGGTCGCTCTTCGCGCAGAACCCAGTTACTATTCAAATCAATGCGGGAAATTTTCCTTCTATTTCTATATGCCACCGATCGGAAAATGAATCGCAACTTTTGCCGGCTTCATAAAGCATCTTAAGCCATATTTATTTTTAAAAAAAAAATTACATACCTGAGAAGTCACATTCAAGTAGAATCAATATATGTAATCCTTTATAAGTAACGTTTTTGTTTTTTTATGCAAAACTGTTATAAACCTCCACCCATGTCGATTACACCGCATAAAGTTTATCTGACTCGCGTTTATCGATAATTTTCACCGTGTAAACGGCATATGCTGTGGTAGGTTTAACAAGTTATTTTGTGGATTATTCGTTCATTTTATTGTTACTTTTATCATTATTTATGTTTTATAACGATATTTGACATACCAGTGTTGAAACTTTCACGTGGGAGTGAAAATAAAAAGAATTTAAATCGGGTCGATTTCCACCACAGTTTTGATCGTAACTGCTTGAGACGTAAAGGACAGACAACGAAAACGTCCGTATGGTAATGGGTCTGTGCTTGCAGTCGAATTATTGAGACTACACTTTCTGCAGAAGTGTCATTGAAAAAGTTTGTTTACTATAAAAATATAATGCATGGCCCATGTTTTCCAGAAAAAGTTATACCATTTTATTGATCAAGGCAATTTTGAATTCTTTCATTTTTGACCCCACATTTCACCAAAAAGTTAATTTACACAGGTATTTTCATTCCCCCTTTGACAAAAATCATGCTATTTTCTCTTCCAAATTATAGGACATGGACCTTTGTCCCTGGCAGTGAAAAATCCCTGCTTTATCATGGATCAATGCAAACTTCTTTTCAAAGCTCTGCCATGGTTTCATAGCAGAGTGCTCAGCTAAATGCACAAAACCTGTTTTTTTGCAGGGATTATGGCAGTCTTATATTCAAAGCTCTGTCACTGTTTCCTAGCAGGGAAGCTAAACACATTTTACTGTTACTTGAGCAGGGATTAGGGCAAACTTCATTTCAAAGCTCTGTCATTGTTTCCTAGTATGGAAGCTACATGTAAAAGCACTGTTACTTTAGCAGGGATTAGGGCAAACTTCATTTCAAAGCTCTATCTTTGTTTCCTAATATGGAAGCTAAAAGCACTAATACTGTTACTTCAGCTTTTCACTGTTTCCTAGCAGGGAGAATAAAAGCACTAATAAGTCAGTCATTGTTGTGAAGCAGAGTAGCCAGAAGTACCAATACTTACTTCAGTTAGGGCAATGTTCTCTTCAAAGCTATGTTATGGTTTCCAAGAAGCTACTGTATAATCTTTGAATCTGGAACGAAAGTTGTTAAAATTAATGAAAGCAATGTAAGTGCATCAATCTTAAAAAGAATCTTGAAGATATATGATTAATTTTTGTTTTTTGTTATTATGATTGCTATGTCATTGATGACCCTTGATTGGTATTATTATACAAATAAATACTAATGTTGAGGTCGATATGTAGTTTTGCGGACCTGGGTAGTGTGATATCGACCGAGGACGAAGTCCGAGGTCGATATCACACTACCCAGGTCCGCAAAACTACATATCGACCTCAACATTAGTATTTACTTGTTATATCATATACCCTATGAATTTAAAGCATTCTGATGATGATGATGATGATGATGATGATGATGATGATAGTAAAGGTAGTTATTAATTCCCGGGGTAGTTATCACTTTTTTCAGACTCGCGAGTACAGAGCTCTCGACCAGTCAGAATGCTTTAAATTCATAGGGTATATGATTTTTTTTTTATTCTGTTGATAGCTGACTGTCTTTATACAGCTATTGAAAAGCAGCAAAGAAGCAGAATGAAACTTTTTTCCAGAAACTGCATGAAAACTGCTGACATAGCTACAGTGTATCAGTACTAACATATAACAAACATAAGGGCTGAAACTAAAATGTCAAGATACTATGGACCTGCATGATTATGTTTAAATAATTGACAACAAGACAATATGTGAATTAACAAAGTCGGACAATTACAAGCTATACATGGTCAACTGCATTCTAATCAACTGATTATGCAATGTAGCTGTTAACATGTTTTGGTAGATGTTTTGAAAGCATCACATCAACAGACGCAAAATATACATCAGAAATGGTAAATAATGACTACCATTAACCCTCTTCTTAACCATTTACTCAAAAGATAATTTTTATCACATTGGAAAACATTGTAGATCCAAATCAGCCATCTGATCAGGATCTACACTGGTTGCTTCTTGGTCTGAAATAACAAATGAATCTAAAAGCAAACAGTGTTAATCCTGATCAAATGGATGTCCAATTCAGTAAAGGGGGAAGTCTTACTTGAGACCAGTGTAGACCCTATCCACCTGTTCATCTGTACAGTCAGATCTGGGTCTACACTGTTTGCTATTAGACAAACACTCGTTTGAGCAATGCAAGGTCTAGCCAGTTTTCAAATTTATTCCAGTTTTTTTTACAAGTTCAGTTGTTAAGTCAGCATACTAGTATTACGTTGTTATTTTTGTTGTAGATCTATACCAGATCACGATGTCGTATGCCTACTGGAAGAGTGGCAAGATGAACGATCATGCTGTGTTTGATCTTTACTTCCGAAAAAACCCATTCAAAGGAGAGTTCACTGTGTTTGCTGGATTAGAAGAAGTTGTCAAATTTCTACAAAACTTCAATTTTTCAGATAGTGGTATGTACACAATGTAAAATAAGGTTTTCAGATAGCGGTATGAACACAATGTAAAATAAGGTTTTCAGATAGTGGTATGAACACAATGTAAAATAAGGTTTTCAGATAGCGGTATATAAGCAATGTAAAATAAGGTTTTCAGATAGCGGTATAAAAGCAGTGTAAAATAAGGTTTTCAGATAGCAGTATATAAGCAATGTAAAATAAGGTTTTCAGATAGCGGTATATAAGCAAAGTCAAATAAGGTTTTCAGATAGCGGTATATGAGCAATGTAAAATAAGGTTTTCAGATAGCAGTATATAAGCAATGTAAAATAAGGTTTTCAGATAGCGGTATATAACTTATAAGCAATGTAAAATAAGGTTTTCAGATAGCGGTATATAAGCAATGTAGAATAAGGTTTTCAGATAGCAGTATACAAGCAATGTAAAATAAGGTTTTCAGATAGCGGTATATAAGCAATGTAAAATAAGGTTTTCAGATAGGGGTATATAAGCAATGTAATATAAGGTTTTCAGATAGCAGTATATAAGCAATGTAAAATAAGGTTTTCAGATAGCAGTATATAAGCAATGTAAAATAAGGTTTTCAGAGAGCAGTATATAAGCAATGTAAAATAAGGTTTTCAGATAGCAGTATATAAGCAATGTAAAATAAGGTTTTCAGATAGCAGTATATAAGCAATGTAAAATAAGGTTTTCAGATAGCAGTATTATGAGTATATAAGCAATGTAAAATAAGGTTTTCAGATAGCAGTATATAAGCAATGTAAAATAAGGTTTTCAGATAGCGGTATGTACATGATTCAGAAAAACTAGTGTTCTAATAACTCCCCTATTGGGTTCCCTGTAGGGGCTATTAGTTTACCTTTCATCCATCAGTCCGTTCATATAAGCTGGATCCTGCAATATCGCAAAAGGATATCAAGAAAGGTTCATAAAACTTGATATTTTTGGTTGGTCCAAAATGGATGGAGGAATCAAACAAATTTTCAGCTAAACTCAAAACCATTGCAAGCTATTTTTATGAAACTTGGTATTTGGTGAAAGGTATATGAGGATGATGCATGATCTTTTTACAGTCATGGAAAGTTGAGGTGGAGGTGACACAATTTAAGTCTTACAAAATTATAGACATCATGCTCCCAATAAAACAAAAAATGGTCACCTAAGTTTCTGAGTCCAGTGCCCAAGATCATAAAACTAAATCTGGAGATCAGTCTCAAGTCGCCATTTCAGCCAATCAGATCCTTGAGATTTGAGACTGATCTCAAAACTTATTTTTATGATCTGGGCACTGGATTTTGTCTGCCGTATACCGAGTAAATGGTCTGGGAACTACACCAGTTTTGAAAGAATTTAAAACAGATTTATGTGTGGTTCCCCCTATAATTTGGTTAAACCCATTTCATTACCTTGACATGAGTTTTCATCAGTTTTTATTTTGAAAAATCCAGTGCAGATTGTCACATTGTCATAATGTACTTTCCTGATTATAATTACTTATCAAAAGTTCTTCCCTAATTATAATAACTTAATATTATAAATTTCTTCCTCAGTTTTAATTACTTATTATAAATTCTTCCCCAATTGTGATTACTTATCTTGACTGTTACCCCATTGAGAACAGTGTAGGTCTAGATAAGTAGGCACATCCATGCCATCTCATCAGGATCTACATGGGTTGCATTTAAATTCATTAGGCTATTTTCAGTCAAAAATTAAAACATGTTGATCTAGATCAGATGGCAAGGATGTGCTGGCTGATCTGGATTTTGAACTGTTCACAGATGCCTTAAAGCATGTTTATTTGGAGAAAAGGGTTAAAAACATAGACACTGCAGGTACTGAGAAGTGGGCATTTGTATAGTCATCAGAATGCTATCAGCACTTGTTCATAACCAGTCAGATAGTTAGTGTAACAGATTATATAACAGTGGTTTGATTGCTGATAACATATTTTTTTTAAATGACTTACAGATGATAACAGGAAATAGAAGATAAAATAATGATTAATCCTTTACTCTCTATATACAGGTTTTATCGCATTTGTGAACATTGTAGATCTAGATCAGACAGCACTTTCATGTCATCTGATCTGGATCTATACTGGTCCCTTCTATGTAGAAATAAGTTAATGTATCTAAAAGCGAACAGTGAAGATCTGATGATCAGATGTCACAGATGTGCCAGTTTAAAGGGATCTACACTGTGGTGTATATAAAAAGAAGTCAGCTAAATGGAAATACCGGTAG
Organism: Corbicula japonica; assembly: GCA_038501625.1. NCBI lineage: Eukaryota > Metazoa > Mollusca > Bivalvia > Venerida > Cyrenidae > Corbicula > Corbicula japonica. Next base: position 1,549,963 of record JAZAYU010000054.1, read on the forward strand.
CTGATATTCTGAACAACAAGTGTAGATCCAGATCAGTTGGCACATGGCATCATCTGATCAGGATCTACAATGTTTCCTCATACATTTATTCATTATGCTGACCAAAATTATCTGACCAAGAAGTGAACAGTGTAGATCCAGATCAGATAGCACAAAGTTTTTCGTCCAATTATTTGAAGGAAGTCTGTTTGTTCATAGTGCAAGCCAAGAGAGGTCCAAGGAGCACTTTGAAAACATTCTAGAAAAGTCCAGAGACTGAAAAAATGTAAAACAATACATTTAAAACTTGAAGATGGATTGTTACACTACATACCCATTTGAGCTATTTCCAATCAAAATTCAATAGGGTGGGGGGATGTTGGTTTGCAGGTTTTTACTGAACATCACTGCAGTGAGCTGATTTTGGTCTAGGCTGGTCAGAATAAAGCAGTCTCTGACAAAATCACTATGATCGATTTGTGAAAACACTAAAGTGCAGTAAGCAAAGTATACAATGAAGCAGGTATGTCAGTATGTCTGCATTAATTGCATTGATGCTTACTTTTTTGTGGTGGCCCAGGCATTTTGAAACAAATGGCGACATCAATACACTGCAACTCCGTTATATCGCGATCCGTTATATCGCGATATCCAATATATCGCGCTTGGTACGTGGATCCCAATTTTTTGTCCATTTACAATTTTCATTCTTCGTGGGTGGTAAAAAAGATCAAATGATTAAATCAATGTTGGCGACAAACTCACGAAACGCACGCTTTTTCCGTGTCGTATTACGTCATTATCAGCGAAGGCTGTTTATTACATTTTGTATGCAGGGATTTAAGAGGCGATGTACACGTTCACCAGCAGATACAATTTAATATCAAACGAACGAAAATAGATTAAAGTTTTTTTACAATTCAATGCTTTTGATTTGACATGAAACCCCCTTTGTGACGAACAATAGGTGCGAAAAACACCAAGCTAATGTACTGGCAGAATTTCGTTCACGAGACAAACCGCAAATTAGTGACAATTAATGTTAGTTGCTAACCATAATAGGCATGAGCAGGAAACGTCAAAACAGCTTGTTGTTTTGACATTACCTGCTCATCGACATATCAAGCATATCAACGACGGACGACGACGTTCGAACTAACATCGCCGACCATGACCGACCAACAGATCGTCGATCATTTGAAAAGTACCGAAAACAATAATACCACCGTTGGAAATTGATGACGGCGATCTTTGTTTTGTACATTAATTAATTTCTTTTTATTAAAAATAAAACTCAATAAATTATATAAAAAAAGTTGTTTTAAAAACATTTGTCCAGCACGGAACGTACTCCCTGATGTACCCGTAGATTTCACGATGTGTTAATTACGCAACACCGCGATAAACATGCATCTGACAGCAAAAACAAATGAATTCTCCTTATTTTAGCGCGATTATTTACTTATATCGCGCTCCGTTTATATCGCGGTTGGCGGGCTTGGACCCCGAGGTCCGCGATATAATGGAGTTGCAGTGTAGTCGGCAAGGTACACCCAATGCGAATTTTGGTTGAAGTGATCGCGTGACAGTCCCAAAAACCACCGCGGCTTTACGCGGGAACTACAAAAATAGCTAACCTATGCGCGTCGCATTGGATAGGAAAACCATTTATATATCTTTTTGATAAAATATTGGTTTGAAATATTTCGGATGTAAATCAATATTTGAGCTTCAAATAATGATATTCAACTGATTTATAACCCTTTTCGCAAATCTGTTCCATTCATTTATCCTGCACATCTCCCTTTAATATATGTACTGTCTGTCGAAGTCGGAAATATATTTAATATAGGGTATGCACTGTCTGTCTTCAAGTTCTTGGTGGCTATTCTTTTGGTATTGATTATTATATATATCAACCGTTTTAGTGCGTTTAAGTGCTTTTTATTTCGTCTGCTGGACTGTTATATTAAAATGGACCAGTCCATTCATAGGTTATTGGGGGTCTAAATTTGTTAGCTGAATTTATTATCTGAATAGTGTCGAATGGTGAAGACCCTTATCAGATTGCACTAATGTGCCGTCTGATCAGGATCTAAACTGTTCGCTTTTTGATTCATTAGGTTATTTCTGACTAAAATGTGACCAGTACAGATCCTGATCAGGCAGCTTGGATGTTCTGGCCGATCTGGATCTACACTTGTCACACATGGGTAAACATGCGTATATATGGAGGAAAGGGTTAATGTGACAATGCTGTGCTGAAACTTCCCCTTTTACTTCATATATATGCCTTTTAACTTGTATGCGACCACTTTAGATAAAATCCACCTGGTACATCTGTGCTGTCTGATCTGGATCTGCACTGATGGCATGATGGTCTAAAAGCAAACATTGTAGATCATGATCAGATGGCATGAATGTTGGCTGATCTGGATCTACACTGTTCACCCACACAACAATATAAGTATCTTGCATGAGTGTGAGGTGGAGATGGAAAAATCTGTCACTGAAGGGGAACTGTTTTGGGGGAACGAGGCTCTATATTTAATGATCAGCGGAATGTCACGTTTCCGCTGAGCTTACTGTTTGTGATGGCCCAGGCATTTTGAAACAAATGGCGACGTGCCATCTGATCAGGATCTGCACTGGTCGCATTTTGGTTAGAAATAACCTAATAAATCAAAAATGCAATAAAGGTGTATCTATGGAGGAAAGGGTTAAAGCAGAAGTTGTTATACTGTTTCTCCTGCAATGAAATTCACTTGCAACACATCTTAAAATGTATTGATTAGTCCGAAATTTCAGTGAACGTCGCTTCTGCTAACCCTTTCCTCCATTGATACACCTTTATTGCCTTGTCGAACAGTTAAAATCCAGATCAGCTGCCGTCTTATCAGGATCTAAACTGTTTGCTTTTTTATTCATTAGGTTATTTCTGACCAATATGCAACCAGTGCAGATCCTGATCAGATGGCATGGATGTGCCAGCTGATCTGGATCTACACTGTTCGCCCATGTGTAAAAATGCATATATATGGAGGAAAGGGTTAAGTAATTTGTTGGTAAATGGTCATGTAATATTACAGTTAATAATAACCTCATTTCAGACATTGAAGTATTTCACCCTGAACTGTGAATAGGCAGTCTTAAAGGGTGTATAGGTTATCTGTTCTTTTAAAATACAAAAGAAAATAGTTTGAAAGTAAATGGATTTGTATAGTAATTGTTGAATGGTTAATAACCATTGCAATCCTTGAAATCTGATCATAATCTGCACTGTTTGCTCGCAGATTAATTAGATTTCAAGTGTGTCTGACGAAGAAGCAAACAGTGTAGATCCAGATAAGACTGCATGAATGTGCAGAATGACCTGGATCTACACCTGTTACACATGGGATATATTATGCCGTAAACATTTATGGTGAAAAAAAGGTTACCGGTAATCTAACCCTTACCACAGAAGTTGAGAATTGGGCCTTCAAGTTTGTTGATATCATATAAAATCTGTTATGAACAATATTTGAACTAGAAATGTTTCAAATCTCAACATTAATTAAGGCAATAGAAAATTAATTCCAAGATTCTCATCCCGCCCACCCCTCAAAAATTACTCTGCCCCAACATTTCTTATTTTGAAAAAAAATGTGGTACATCAAAATTTACATTATGAGTACGAATCGGTAGAGTACACAAACACAGTATGAAACATTTAAGTGCGAATCGGCTATTCGTAGTTGCCTAGACGCTTATTATTTTTGCTGTACACAACGTCACTAAAAACAGTGAGATTAATAAATAAAAAATAAAACCCTGCCCACCCGCCCATTTTTTCCCAAAATTTGGATGAAAATCTAGGAATTAATTTTCTATTGCTTAAAGGTAGTAGTTATCTTGAAATGCTGAATATTTCTTCTTCAGTTCCTTAGTTTTGAATGTTTTAAATTGTGAACATCTACAATTGTGGATCTACACTGCCTGCACATTGGATAAAAGCAATATCCATGGAATAAAGGGTCATTTCAATAATAAGATGATGTTACTATTTACAGATATCACTTACCTTCGGACTGTACTACCTCCTTATGTAGAGGAAGAGTTCTTTGTTTATCTGCGCAACCTCACAGCCAAAGATGTTACTATGCACGCTGTAGAGGAGGGAACAGTTGTTTTTCCTAAGGAACCCCTAATTGTGATAGAAGGGCCTCTGCCTATTGTACAACTTATGGAGACCCCTCTTCTTAACCTTGTTAATTATGCTAGGTAGGTTTCTTTACAAGTGCTCATTACATTTTACTTAGCTTAAGTTTGATACAAAGTTATTGCAATTTGGTGTTTACCTTTAAGTTACTGTTTCCTTCAATCAAAATGAATTAACTATCAAAGTAATGTCTGTCAGAGCTTCCGATAAACTTTTGATGAAAAGGTTGTTTTAGAGATAAATTTAGAATACCGTCATTGTTTGAATATAAGCCGCACTTTTCCCCCAGAATTCGAAAGTAAAAAGTTGGGGGTGCGGCTAATACACAGATTTGGCTGCTTATACATTGTGTTAAGCTATTTTCACCTGTTCTATCACGTTTGGGGGCGGTGCGGCTTATACATGAGTGCGGCTTATATTCGAACAATGACGGTAAGTAATTCTTATAAATGAAATAATTTCTCTTCATTTTTTATTTTGTGCATATGTAGACTAGAATATAGAGGATATTTGTTTTTACCAGTGTAAGATAGAAATATATTTAACCGAGTGAGCTCCGGAATTCGTATTTTCACGAGTGGTGAAGCCATGAGTGAAAATACATATTAATTTCGGAGTTCAGCAAAAAATAAATAAGCAAAGACTATCCTAACGAAGAATTTCCAATGAACAAAACAAGGAGTAGTAAGCACAATGCACTCAAAGAGTAAAGAGTTCATGGTCTTATTTACTTTGTGTATTGTGTAGTTTGGTAGCGACCAACAGTATGCGGTTTCGTTTGGCTGCTGGCCCAGACAAGACCTTGCTGGAGTTTGGTTTACGTCGGGCACAAGGACCAGACGGGGCTCTGTCAGCCTCCAGATATTGTTACCTTGGAGGTAAGGACCAACTTCCTGCAGATATGAGCTTGTCTAATCCTTTCCTCCTTATATACACCTTCAAGGTGTGGGCAAACAGTGTAGATCCAGTGAAGATGGCACATTTATGCCATCTGATAATGATCTGCACTTACATTGAATATAGCACTAGACACTGTTACTTAAGAGAAGAACCCCCATGGGCTATTTGATGTGCCCATTGGATTAGGTCCAAGGGTATTGCTCCATAGGCCTATATCCAGGGAAGGCACTTTGGTCTTTTGTCAGATTCTGGAAATCAAAGGTATGAGTTCAGGGACAGGATCAAGGGTCTTTGCTCCTTGAAGCCGGGTCTGGAATAGTGCAGGCTCAAGTGTTTGAGCTTTATGGAGCATTGACCATATTATGGTATTCTTTATGGAGCATTTACCATATTATGGTATTATAGCAAGTACTTGGCATGTCACTTACACAAGGGTATCACAATGCTCTAGATTTTAAACTAATCTGAATGAATATACTGGGCTATAATTATTCTTTTAAACAAGCAATATAATACTTGTGAATTAAAAAATCTTGCATATTTTTTGACAAAAATCCTTATTGTTTTCTGTTTGTTTATTTAAGGATTTGATGGTACAAGTAATGTTTTAGCTGGAAAGCTGTATGGTATACCTGTGAAGGGAACTCATGCGCATGCTTTTGTTACATCCTATACAAAACTGGAAGATCTACAGTACAGGGTAAGTTAATTACAAAATTAACCCTTTCCTGTATAGATACACCTTTATTGCTAGGGCCAACAGTTTAGATCCAGATAAGCCGGCACATCCATGCCGTCTGATCAGGATCTGAGCTGTTCGCTTTTTGATTCATTAGGTTATTTCTGACCAAAATGCGACCAGTGCAGATCCTGATCAGACGGCACGGATGTGCCGGCTGATCTGGATCTACACTGGTCGCACATGCATAAAAATGCGTATATATCAAGGAAAGGGTTAATAAGAATGGCTTAACCCTTGAGTCCGTGTGATATGACTGTTATCCATGGGCAAACAGTGTAGATCCAGAGCATTTGGCATATCTGCAATCTGATTAAAATCATCTCCTGAAAACCGCTACGCTATCAGGATCTGACAACGAGTAACTAAAACTTGCTTTTATCACTAACCCTTTGGACAAATCAGATTGTCCCCTACAAAATCGCTAAAGTGAAAGTAAATATAGTACTTTAAACAATAGAAAGTCTTTACAGCCTGTGTAAGACATATTTTACTGAAGATATATGTGTTTATGTAGTATTGCATTCATTTCTAATGTAATGATATCTTCGGATCATTTTGCAAACGTTTTAAATCATGCTTTCTGTGTTGACAATTTCTAAAAATAGTAATTGGGGGAAACCACTATAGCTCAAGTACGGTGTCTGCGGGCCGTCATTAGATCAAACAGTTTGTTAGATCTTACTTTAAATAGTGAGATTGGCACATCTATGCCCTCTGATCAGGATCAACATTATTTGCATCTTGAGAAAATAACCTTATTAATCAAAAAGCTATCAGTGTAGATCCTGATCAGACGGAACAGATGTGCTGACTGATCTGATCTTTGCCCATGGATAACTGGAGTAAAATGGAGTCAAGGGTTCTGATTGTATGGTGTATAACAGCAACAAAGATGCAATTAATTTTTGTAAGACAGATTGTGGAGTTAAAAAGCCTGATGTATAAATGTGATGTTTTTTAGGTTCTCACAAAGGAGCTAAAGAGTAAGGTGTGTCCTTTGGTGTCCCAATGACATGCATAGTAGAACACTTATAAATACGACTCAATTTCGCAAGATAAATTTTTGTGCAGAATGCTTAAATGACATTTTGTGCAGGTATACTTTTGTCCAGTTGAATCCTTCTTATAAGACACACTATTATTTGACCTAGTGGAAAAATGATAATAAAAGGACAGTTCGGCCAGTTTTAATCCTTTCCTCCATAAACACACCTTTATGGCATGGGCGAACAGTGTAGATCCAGATCAGCCGGCACATCTGTTCCATCTGATCAGGATCTGCAATGTTCGCTATTTGATTTATTTGGTTATTTCAGCATAATTATATGTTGTATAATGTGCAGGGTTGCATAACTTGATGTAATATTATTAGTGTTCTACTATGTGTCTTAATAATCTCTTGCTTTAAGCCTTTACTCCATCTATACACCTTATGTCACATGGGTGACCAGTATTGATCCAGATCAGCCATTACTTTCATGCCATATGATCTGGATCTACACTATTCTCTTCTCGGTCAGAAAATAACGTGCTTAATTGAAATGTTAACAGTTAGATCCTGATCAGATAGCATGGATGTGCCGGCTGATCTGGATCTTAAGTGTTCACCCACACAGTATAGCCATACCTTGTAGCAAAGAGATAAGCTATTACCTTGCACAGTTGAAAAAACCAACCTTAATCAAAATGTTCAACATGCAGCCGACTGGTCTCCTGAAGCAGTGAGTGAACAACCTCGGCCACATGGTGCTTGTACTTGGTTAACTTCTTTCTGCTGTCGTTTAGAAGAAAACTTTCAACCTCTAACACAAGGTGCTTTTACCCTGTATTCTGTCTGTGAGCTTTAAGCTTTTCCCCCACTGTTACTTTAACCCAGTGTACAATGGTCAGCTGTCTTACAGCAGGGAGCTTACGCCCTATGCCATACTTACATTGCACACACATGTCTGCAAGCATGCAACATTGAGCTTACACCCTCTGTAAATATCCATGTTTACCATGTACTCTTGTCTGCTATCTGGCATTAATTAGCCTGCATCCTCGTACATATAATTTATCCCTACACATGACTGCTATTTTGCATTCATTAGCTTCTATTCTTGAATACAATACAGGGGTGTAGATACTGCCATGCAGCAGTGAGTTTACACTCTTTATTCTCTAGCACAAAAGACACCTACCTCACAGGAATGTATAAGCTGTCATGCAACAGTGAGCTTACACTCTTTATTCTCGAGCACAAAAGACACCTACCTTACAGGAATGTATAAGCTGTCATGCAACAGTGAGCTTACACTCTTTATTCTCTAGCACAAAAGACACCGACCTTTCAGGAATGTATAAGCTGTCATGCAACAGTGAGCTTACACTCTTTATTCTCTAGCACAAAAGACACCTACCTTACAGGAATGTATAAGCTGTCATGCAACAGTGAGCTTACACTCTTTATTCTCTAGCACAAAAGACACCGACCTTACAGGAATGTATAAGCTGTCATGCAACAGTGAGCTTACACTCTTTATTCTCTAGCACAAAAGACACCGACCTTACAGGAATGTATAAGCTGTCATGCAACAGTGAGCTTACACTCTTTATTCTCTAGCACAAAAGACACCTACCTTACAGGAATGTATAAGCTGTCATGCAACAGTGAGCTTACACTCTTTATTCTCTAGCACAAAAGACACCTACCTTACAGGAATGTATAAGCTGTCATGCAACAGTGAGCTTACACTCTTTATTCTCTAGCACAAAAGACACCTACCTTAAAGGAATGTATAAGCTGTCATGCAACAGTGAGCTTACACTCTTTATTCTCTAGCACAAAAGACACCTACCTTAAAGGAATGTATAAGCTGTCATGCAACAGTGAGCTTACACTCTTTATTCTCTAGCACAAAAGACACCTACCTTAAAGGAATGTATAAGCTGTCATGCAACAGTGAGCTTACACTCTTTATTCTCTAGCACAAAAGACACCTACCTTACAGGAATGTATAAGCTGTCATGCAACAGTGAGCTTACACTCTTTATTCTCTAGCACAAAAGACACCTACCTCACAGGAATGTATAAGCTGTCATGCAACAGTGAGCTTACACTCTTTATTCTCTAGCACAAAAGACACTGACCTCACAGGAATGTATAAGCTGTCATGCAACAGTGAGCTTACACTCTTTATTCTCTAGCACAAAAGACACTGACCTTACAGGAATGTATAAGCTGTCATGCAACAGTGAGCTTACACTCTTTATTCTCTAGCACAAAAGACACCTACCTTACAGGAATGTATAAGCTGTCATGCAACAGTGAGCTTACACTCTTTATTCTCTAGCACAAAAGACACCTACCTTACAGGAATGTATAAGCTGTCATGCAACAGTGAGCTTACACTCTTTATTCTCTAGCACAAAAGACACTGACCTTACAGGAATGTATAAGCTGTCATGCAACAGTGAGCTTACACTCTTTATTCTCAAGCACAAAAGACACTGACCTTACAGGAATGTATAAGCTGTCATGCAACAGTGAGCTTACACTCTTTATTCTCTAGCACAAAAGACAACTACCTTACAGGAATGTATAAGCTGTCATGCAACAGTGAGCTTACACTCTTTATTCTCTAGCACAAAAGACAACTACCTTACAGGAATGTATAAGCTGTCATGCAACAGTGAGCTTACACTCTTTATTCTCTAGCACAAAAGACAACTACCTTACAGGAATGTATAAGCTGTCATGCAACAGTGAGCTTACACTCTTTATTCTCTAGCACAAAAGACAACTACCTTACAGGAATGTATAAGCTGTCATGCAGTGAGCTTACACTCTTTATTCTTTAACACATACAGGTGTTTCAGCTACCACACAATGGAGATCTTACACTTTTCATTCTCCAACACTATTTACACTTTAATTACGCGAGTGTGTAACCTATCATACACCTAAATTCAAGTGTGTGTAAGCTATTGTGCTGCAGTGAGCTTACACTCTATTCTCCAATACAAATATACCATCATCTTACCAGAGTGTGTAAGCTATCATGCAGCAGTGAGCTAACATCTACCACAGGTGCTTGGAAGACGGACCCCGTATTCTCCAAATAGCACCAAAGAAAAATCCCTAAATTTCACACCCTGTCAAATATATTGGAACAGTAAGCTTACACTAGACATTTGAATTTAAAATATTCTTCTGATGTAAAAATCACATTTAATTATACTTTGTCAAGTAATTTAAGGCATTGTGTAATGCATCATATTTATACATGTCATCATATTTTTACATTTAGATATTTAAAAATAACATATTAATTGTGAGAGAGGTATCAGCCTGGATGTGCTAGGTTTTGTTGAAATAGTCTATAACCTTCTCCTCCATAGAAATGCCTTTATCATGAAGGCCAACAGTACAGATCCAGATCTGCTGGCACATATGTAACATCTGATCATGATCTACACTATTCACTTTTTGATGCATTGGTTTATTTCTGACCAAAGAGCAAACCGTGTAAATCCTGATCAGGTGGCAGAGAAGTGCCAGCTGATCTGGATCTGACTGGTTGCACTTGCAAAAAAAAGAGAATATATATGGAGTTCAGAGTTAATTAAAAGGTCATCAGTAACTGTTTGATTACTTTGTCCACCTGCTCAGCTGCAGCTGTGATAAAGAGTTTCTGGCAGTATGTAAAAGTAATATCATGTATGCTGAATTTGAACATTCCAGGAAATTCATTCTATTTAAGTTTGAATCCATCACAAAATGTTCATTGAGAATCAATTATCAGCTCCATTAAAGTTAACCCCCTGGATTGTTGTATTGATCACAGACATATTGATTCTGTCATAAAGACAAAATCTGAAACTTTTACCAGGACATTATATTCCATGGGCTGTTTAAATAGACATAGACATACTGGATGTTGATTAACTATTGACAGGAAAAATAGTGCAAATACAAACATTGTATCTAGACTTCATAATTAAATATGCAGTCTAGAGGTATTTAAGCCTACTACTAATGGATCCTAAAAAACTAGTTACTTTTAAAACTATAGTAAAACCTGTGCTAGAGACCACATGTAAACAAGGACTACCTGTGGATAGAGGACAAATTTTATTTGTCCTGCCAACTGATATAAAGAACAAATTCACCTGTGAAAAAAACAGTCGCCATTTCAGCCAATCAGATCCTTGAGATTTGAGACTAGTTTCTCATCTCAGTTTTATAACCTAAGCACTAGGTTTTCCTCTGAGTTGATTTTGAAGACAGGTTTGACAGTAATTGTTTGTTATTTATAGACAGAAGTGACCCTTTACTCTATAGATACAACTTTCATGGCATTCCACAATCATCCCTTCCAAAGTAAAAAATTCAAATGTCTAAAATTGCAATGGATAAATGAGGCAGGCATTACACCACCACTATCCCCTAAAGAAAATAAATTTTTGTTCAGGTATAACCTATTTTTATGCCCCCACCATGAAATGGCGGAAGGGCATATATTGTTCACCCTGTCCGTGGGTGTGTCAGTGTGTGTGTATGTTCGAAAATTTTGTCTGCTCTGTAACATTGTTATTTCTTATTTAATTAAAAAAAAAAACTTGGTATAAATGTTCACCATATCAAGACAGTGTGTCGAGTACAATACCCATGCCTGTAGGTCCAAGGTCAAGGTCACTGTTACTAAAATTAGAATTTTCTTGTCCAGGCTGTAACTTCATTATAAATGGAGTGATTTCAAAATAACTTGGCACAAATGTTTACCATAATAATTGTGTGGGGATGTATAGCATGTGCTATGCTGCAGGTCCCAAGAATATTAAACTTGGCAACCATTCTCAGATCTCCGCAGTTTGGTCCTAAGATTATAAAACTGAGATTGGAAACCAGTCTCAAATCTGAAGCATCTGATTGGCTGATATAGAGACCAGTCTCCATTACAGCCAATCAGATGCTTGAGATTTGAGACTGGTTTCCATAATCTGTTTTATAATCAGATTGGTTGTAATAGTGCATATTCCTCAGAATTGACCAATGGCAACTGAAGATCTAAGACTGGTCCTCAGTGACAGTTCTAACATCTTCAAGTTTGGATGTTGTGAAGAGATAAGGAAATTTATTGAAGTTTAACTGATATCCCTGGAATATTGATTTCAATACAAGAAGTGGACCAAGAACTGTTGCCTGTCCTAACATTGATCTGCAAGACAGTTAATTACAGTTGATTGATTAAATATTTCTATAGTTTATTATACATCACAGCAATCGTTTGCATTTAAATCTTGTTTATTTCAGGTTGTTCCTTCTGAATTTCTTGAAACTTGAAAAAAACAACAACATTGAATTCATTCATGTTGTTTAATTATCAAAAATTAAAAAAAGAGGTATACTAATACAGAAACACACAAATATATAATATAAGCCTTTTTACACAAGTGCGACCTGTGTAGATCCAGATCAGCCAGCACATCTCTGCCATCTGATCAGGATCTGAAGTGGTCGCATTTTGGTCAAAGATAACCTTACAAAAAACACGAACAGTTTAAATCCTAATCAGACGGCGCGGATGTGCCAGCTGATCTGGATCTAAACGGTTCACCCTTGCAATAAAGGTGACCCTGTCTATGTTGTCTATGGAGGAAAGGGTTAACAAACTCAATAGTAAAGCACAGCAGTAGTCAGATTTGGGACTAGTGTAGATCCAGACAGTCTGTCCATCCTCACCATTCTGATCAGAGTCTATAATGTTAGGTTAAGTACAAGGTTTATAGTCTGGTATCGTATGGAACATATTCACCCGACTTTCACATTTAGCCCTGATCGTTATATAAGTCATCATTCAGTCGGTGCTGAAAGCAGCCAGGGAATTTTGGCTTATTGTAATATTCTAAATTAATTGTAATATTCTAAATGGTTTAATATTCTTGTCTTGGGACTTGCAACATAGCACATGCTATACATCCCCACACATTTTCAAAATAAGATGTTATATTGGCAAGTACCCATTTATATTTCTGGGTGGAGAGAAGCAATGAAGGCTTAATTTCTTGCTCAAGGAAATTAGTCTGGACTAGGGCTTGATCCTGGGACCTCTCGTTCTCTAAGCGAGCATTCTACCACTGGACTACCACTGCCTCCATGTTTGCTATACAATAAATGAATTCTGTTTGTAACATGCTGTTTATGAACAACAAATGGACAGCACAAATGTACCCACTGATCTGAATCTACACTGTTCACCCGTGGGATAAGAGGTGTATAAATGGAGAAAAGGGTTAAGAATGATAATACATGTAGTAAATAATGCATTTAAATAAAAGGGGGTTAACAGTCACTTGTTTACCTGACAGGGTAGTGTCATATGTAAAATGGCTTTAACTGGTTGTCTCAGAGGCTAGTTTCGTAGAAAAAAGGGCATTTACAATCTCAGTGCCCAAGATCATAAAACTAAGTTTTGAGATCAGTTTCAAATCTCAAGCATCTGATTGGCTGAAATGGTGACCAGTCGCCATTTCAGCCAATCAGATGCTTGAGATTTGAGACTGATCTCAAGTTTTATGATCTTGGGCACAGGGTATTGAATCCTATGTAAAATGATATTCTTCTGGTTTATTTCAGGGGCTTGTACCTAAAGGTTCTGACAAAGAAGTTGACTTTGTTCAAGTGTGTATAAAATGGCAGGAAAAGTTAGCACCAGTAATAGGTAAATTGTTTCTTTGTAAAAAATATACTAAATCTGAGATTATAAAACTAGGTAATGAGAGCAACCAAGTTTGTCAGTTGTCAGGCTGTGCTCAACTTCAACCAATCAGATTGTTGAGATCTGAGACCTGCTGCAAGTCTCATGGCTATAATGTGTATACTTATCCTCTTGAAATTTCTCAATGTACTGAAAAGCACCACTGGGAAACCAAATATTTTATTTTTTGACATTCTTTGGGATAGAAAATATTTTTTAAAGAAATTCATAACTAGTAATACGGTAATCACCCTAAGTATTGGGACATCCTAAATATTGGGACACCCTTATTTTTCACAAAAATAATAATTTTTTGCATCCCTTAATTTTGGGACACTTTTAGGATTAGTATTTTTCAATGTCCATAAGTTTTGGGACATTTTCAGAAACTGTTTGTTTGGGTTCCTAAAGAATAAAGATCTTATAAAGTACCCATGTACTTTCCTTTTTATTTAACTTGCGCTCCTCTGTATTAATTACGGCTATCATTTTCATTTTAGCTAATTATATACCGGTATCCAAAATATTTTACTCTTATTTTACAATCTGTTTATTGTTAATTGTTTATGCATGTGCAGATAATAGCCTGAGGCAAGTGTCAGTCCTGAATATTGAAATATTGAAATATTGAAGTTAATTCTTATCAAAACAGTCTTTCCTATGACCGAAAAGGTGTGAAAACATCCCCATTAAGCCACTTGTTTCAAGTTGGAAAGAGTGTGTCATCAAAAAACGTGCAGAGAGATAAACGGCATGTCAATTACCACTTAATTAAATAATGCTTGACAAGTTTTGGAATAAAAATAAATCATTTTATTCTCCAAACTGTATAAACAAACTAAATATAACGGTAAATCTGCATACGTTCCCTGATAACGTCCTATCATGTCTATAGACATTACCCATACAAGCAAACAAACCTACCCAAAATATCGGGACACTTTTTTGAACAAATATTTTTTGCGACCCTAAATATTGGGACATGAAAATTTTTAATTATTTTTAACTGTCCCAATACTTGTGATTACGGTAAATAATAAATAATTTTTTATATAGTTCAGTCTTAGACTGATGTACTTGACATTTAAAAGAAATTAAACATCAATTAAGATGCTGAATGAAAAGATACTTATTATTTATATCTTACATAGTAATGTAATGACTGTAGAATGTTCACCTGGCAATGCATGTGTTATAAGGATTAGTTTTCACTTTTCTTTGATTTCTTGGTTTACAAGTACCATTATAAAAGTTGAAAATTATTTGAAAATGTGTTGAGCCGATATATATATATTTTGTTAATTATTAAAATTTGGCTTGACATCAATTTAATGAAAATATAAGCTAAAGAGTTGAGAGTCTGAAAATATAAATAGGAAAATTTTGGCATCGGATGCAGATTTTTCAAAGAATGGCATGCATACCTTTCTCAATTTTTATTTTTTTTATTGAAGAAAACAAGATCATTTTATTGCTAGGTTACTGATGTAAAATGACATGAACTATGCTAAGTGTTTTGCTAGATATTTATCTTTATGATGGTTCACAGGTGAGTTTATTGATTGTTTACTGAACTTTAAATGATCTAGAATAAATTCACATAATATCATACTGTTTGAAGAAACCCTGGCTGAAGGTTATAAAGCTGAGATTGGAAACCAGTCTCAAATCTCAAGCATCTGATTGGCTGAAATGGCGACTGGTCGCCATTTCAGCCAATCAGATGCTTGAGATTTGAGACTGGTTTCCATGCTCAGTTTTATCACCTTGGGCACCTGTCATATTGTGTCTCAGCTCATCTCTCTGCCAAACAGTCAATCTGTATGTTAACCCTTCCTTCAATATAGATGCATTTTTTACGCATGTGCGACCAGTGTAAAGCCAGATCCTTATAATAAGGAGGAGATACACTGTTTTTGCACTAAGGTGACGTTATATGGTTGCTTCTTCTTACACAGAGTTCGATCATTGACATGCTGCTAAATGAAATAACAACTTTGTAATTTTTTCTGGTATATTTCAGGCTTTCTACCAGACCAAGTTAGTGCAGTGGAGCTAGCTGCTTTCATTTCTTAAGAACAACTTATTGCATTGACTCACTGTAATTTACTCTGGTATATTTCAGGCTTTTTACCAAACCAAGTTAGTGCAGGGGAGCTAGCTGCTTTCATTTCTTAAGTAACAACATATTGCATTGACTCACTGTAATTTTCTCTGGTATATTTCAGGCTTTTTACCAGACCAAGTTAGTGCAGGAGAGCTAGCTGCTTTCATATCTTACGCCCAGGCTTTTCCTAATGGCTTTTTAGCACTAATAGACACATATGATGTAATCAGGTGAGTTAGTGATCAGGGCTCAAGACCATAAAACCAAGTTTGGTGACCAGTCTGAAATCTCAAGCATCTGATTGGCTGAAATGGAGATTCGAACCTGGTCTACAGTTTTAGTTTTATGATCTTTGGCCTTGGGCATGTGATGAAGGTATAAACAGTGAAAAAGAATGTAGCTTGAGTCATGAAAATTGTGTGAGTGTTTCTTGGTTTGAAACAAAGTATCAGCTGCTGATATCTGGGCCCAAGATCATTAAACTGAGATTGGAGAGTGGTCTCCTGATTTTTGGTTTTACGATCTTGGGCCCAGTTCTCCTTCAGTGTGATGTATGGAGGTTTTCATAATAGTATTAGTTACTGGCCCTGCACAGCTGTAGGAACCAGTGCAGCTGTTTCTGTATACATATATAATTCCACAATGTGTACTAATAGTTCTGGTGTATGATGTATCCAGTCTTTTACCATATTGTCAGTCACGGGTTACACAGATTTCAAACTGGATTGAAACCTGGTTCAAACTGGGTTGAAGTTGTTTACACATAAACTTGTAAAATAATTCAAACTAACATTTACAAAGTTTAACCTGAAGTACATGTAACTGCTATGAATTTTGATGATTAACTACTAGTTTCCATGCTCACTGTCCTGTGCTCACCATTGTTTGAAATGGACCAAAACTTACTGTTTAGGTGTGTAGATATTGAGTAGTGCTCAACTGGAGGCTAGGCAGCCTGGACATTATTTTGCATTTCCATTACATGTACTGCCCAAAACAGGTTCAGTCAAACTGTGTCTGATATATTTTCATGTGTTGCGCTCAATTGCTTTAATATTTATCTATCTAAATTTGGCCTCCAGAGGTGAAAGTGCTAAAAGCTGTGCCCACGGTTATAAAACTGAGCATGAAAACCAGTCTCAAATCTCAAGCATCTGATTGGCTGAAATGTCAACCAGTCGCCATTTCAGCCAATCAGATGCTTGAGATTTGAGACTGGTTTCCAATCTCAGCTTTATAACCTTCAACCTTGTTGTCATGATCCATATTATTTTTATTTCAGGAAAGAGATTTAGGCTTGGTAATGCCTCTTGAGTCATTTGAGTTTCTATATCTGAAATTGAAATAAAATTGTTCATAGAATCTGTAATTTACATAACTTTGTTATATTTTAGCAAACTTAAATAAATATAATTATTGTATTGTATTTTGTATTTAGTCTATTTCATCTTTACTTTCTGCATGTTTTCCAGGAGTGGTTTGGCAAATTTCTGCACAGTAGCTACAGCACTGGCAGAGTTAGGATACCAAGCACTTGGGATACGTCTCGACAGCGGAGATCTCTCGTATCTGTCTCACATTGTCAGAG
This sequence comes from Corbicula japonica, assembly GCA_038501625.1. Classification (NCBI taxonomy): domain Eukaryota; kingdom Metazoa; phylum Mollusca; class Bivalvia; order Venerida; family Cyrenidae; genus Corbicula; species Corbicula japonica. The sequence continues at coordinate 1,567,219 of JAZAYU010000054.1, forward strand.
ATACATTCAGAAAAGTGGCTCGCACGTAAGTCATCTCCTGGCTGAATACATAGGCTGAAGGCTGAAGGTTATAAAACTGAGCAAGGAAACCAGTCTAAAATCTCAAGTATCTGATTGGCTGAAATGGCAACTGGTTGCCATTTCAGCCAATCAGATGCTTGAGACTTGAGACTGGTTTTCATGCTCAGTTTTATAACCTTGGGCAATAGGCTCACAAGAAAGCCAGCTTCTGACTTTATTGACCCTTTTCTCCATATGGCGCGCGTCACGGGAAAAGGTACCTTCGGATAGTTGACGTCTATCTTTGATATGACGTCATAATTTTGATCAGACGACATTACTTATTATGCATTTTGCGGTAAAAATACCATTTTTTGTGTAACAAAATCATATTTTAGTTAAAAAAATTGATTTATAGTTGTAAGTTCTTTCTAAATGTAGTAAAAACTAAATTTCACTGAAAAAGACCGAAGGTACCTTTTCCCGTGACGTGCCCCATATATATTTACACCTTTATGGCGTAAGCAAACAGAGTAGATTAATATCAGGTGGCACATCTGTTCAGAATTTGCACTGATCACTTACGATCTATAAGGTTATTTCTGACCAGAAAGTAAACAGTGTAGATCCTGATCAGACAGCACAGATGTGCACGCTGATCTGGATTTACATTGGTCACATAGGTGATAAAATGCTTATATATGGAGTATAAGGTTAACATAGTCACATATATTTCAAAAAAGCATTATCCAAGTAAAAAAGTTTTGCTTAATGGAAGAAATGCCTTTCATAGTTAAAAATACATACAGAAAAGTTGCTTTCATATAAATAATCTCCTAGCTTTTATGAAGAAATGTCTCACACATTCAGATATATGTCACAGAAGTGCTTCCAAATATCTCACCTCCCAGTTAGTTAGATATACCTGGATAAATAAAAAGTTGAAGTTTTGATTTTTCATGGTTTGAATATCTCAGTACAATTGTTCTTTGCTGATTTCTCTTGTCTATATTATCATGGACTGAAAGCAATTATTAAAACCCCAGCCCTAAACTTAAGTAAGAATATACTATTGAAAAATCATATTTGTCCATATAGACTCCAATATATAAACTCTCTAACAGAACACAAAAGGCTTGATCTTGATTTTTGTGACATTTCGGAAATCCTACTTTCGCTTTTAGTTGAGCGGACCAAATTTATTTTAGTAAATTAAAATTTTATTAGCCCGAACTTATGCTGCAAATTTGTGCCTATAGCTCCAAATACATGTAATATTTCATACAAGAGCGGGTTAAATTGAAGTAATGCCGCTTTAACTATTAATTAGTAATTACTGTTTAGAGTTACCTTGGTTAAACCAGCTAACTATATTGGCCTGTAATGACATTTCTGCTTATTTTTTTGTGTGCTGATTTTGGTTTGATTTAACATGATGTGAACAAAGAACTAACAGGTGTTCAACTGGTTTCTCTGCTGATTTTAGGTTTGATTTACAATGGTTTAAACAGCTGTATATACTGGTTTCTCTGCTGGTTTTAGGTTTGATTTACCGTGGTTTGAACAGCTATCTATACTGGTACTCTGCTGACTTTAGGTTTGATTTACCATGGTTTGAACAGCTGTCTATACTGGTACTCTGCTGACTTTATGTTTGATTAACCATGGTTTGAACAGCTATCTATACTGGTACTCTGCTGACTTTAGGTTTGATTTACCATGGTTTGAACAGCTGTCTATACTGGTACTCTGCTGACTTTAGGTTTGATTTACCATGGTTTGAACAGCTGTCTATACTGGTACTCTGCTGACTTTAGGTTTGATTTACCATGGTTTGAACAGCTGTCTATACTGGTACTCTGCTGACTAGGTTTGATTTACCATGGTTTGAACAGCTGTCTATACTGGTTCTCAGCTCTAGTTTTATCCTGGTTTAAACAGATGACAATAATGGTTCTCTGTTGATTTTAGGTTTGATTTACCATGGTTTGAACAGCTGACTATAGTGGCAAGTAATGACATCAATGAGGACACTATACATTCCTTGAACCAACAGGTATGATCTCCATTTATTTCAATGCATATTTGCAGCATCTTTTTAACCCTTTACCTATGAATATAAATTGTCACAAGTCCCAAATAAATTTTTATGAAAACAAATAATTATGTTCATTTGTCTAAAGTTTGTTCTATTATAAGAGAGTGTAAGTTTCGTATATCAGCTGCAGTTTAAATGCTGTTTAGTTGTAGCAAGGAATGTTCAGATCAGATAATTGTAGTATGAGGCACACTATAAAACATGCTAGTAAAATATAATGTGGAAATAAGGATTTGAATTACTGTTTATTTTGGAATAATAAAGCAAACTCCAGAATTTAAAACAAAGTTTCGTTTTATCATTAGTATAATCAATTAGAAGTGGGAGGCCAGGAAACTGTAATTTAAATGATTAAAATCTCGAGCAAACTTAACTAATCAACTCAAACATGGTGTTTCGTTGTCCATGGCTACTTGGATATATTTTTCAGGTTAAGTCTTTCCTCCATATATCAGATCAGCCGGCACATTCGTGCTGTCTAAAAAGGATCTTCACTGATAGCTTTTAGATTCATAAGGTTATTTCTGACCAAGATGCTTCAAGTGCAGATGCAGATCAAGATCAGATGATAAGGATGTGTCAGCTGATTTGGATCTCCACTGATTGCACATACATTGAACATGTTAAAAGGCATATAAATATATGGAGTAAGGTTTATATGAAGGCAGTGTATGATTTCATTGATTCTCCTCTTCCTGATGTGTCCATCTTTTACACAGCTTGATTTCCCTTTCCCCAATCATTCCATAATGTAGAAAGCTTGATGTCCATTTCCCGGTTGTACATAGTGTACACAGCTTGATTTCCCTTACTCCACTGAATCCATAGTGTATGAAGCTTGATTTCATGATCTCTGAACTTTCTGTCATTTTGCAAAATGTTCATTTCATATTGCTGTCCCTAGAATATGTTTTTATGCTCCCCCCGAAATTCGGGGGAGCATATAGTTGCCGCTTTGTCCGTCCGTTCGTCCGTCCGTTCGTTCGTTCGTCCGTTCGTCCGTCCGTCATAATATTGTCCGGACAATTACACAAAAACTATAAGAGGTATCAAGACTAAACTTCATA